>JAOUWY010000001.1:22275704-22289688 GCA_025728095.1 Prietella phreatophila | reverse complement strand
AAAAAACAGATTTTGACACTGAGACAAAAGCAAAAGTCAACAGATGTCAGTGGATGGTCAGGTCCTGGAAATGGCAGTCGGTGAGGCAGGAATGTCGCTGTCCTGTGTTATAACATCTACACTATTGAACAAGGCCTTTAACAGAAACAATGTTCAAAAGAGATGTAAAAGATAAAGCCCAAGACGAGTAATAATATCAGAAAATATCAAATAACATGACACAACATGGAGAGTGTTTATGATATTGGAATTCTTTAGTGGCCTAATCTCATTTATACCAATATATGGCTACTTACTAATGTTTAAAAACTGAGACTTTTGTATGTTCTGCTAACTCAACTGTCTGATTTAAAATGACACCAAATCTTTGTTATTTTATTTACTTAACATTTCTGTATGCGCATAATGATATTTCCACTTTATATCACTTGGTGTTATGGTTCATAGAGTGTTATCTCATCATTATTTTCCAGCACTAACTCCTTCCATTCTTCCTAAAATCTTAACCCCAACATAATTCATTACCTACATTATTTCCGACTGTGGTTCTGCTTATATTCCAGTATGACTGCACAGTAGGCTATCAGGCACACTCATTCAGAAATATGAATCTATTTTTGCCAAGAAATCATGAACACCTGCCAGCAAATCAGAAATGAGTATTTTCCCATGGCCTTGGTATAATCATTTGTAAACAGGTTCCATTTTGGGGGCATTAACATTAGACATGCAGCCAGTTAAAGAGGATGAATAAAAAAGATTTGTCCTTTGAGCCTAACTTCTAAAGCACAGAGTTATTTATCTCACTTAAAGTCTAATGTATCAGAGAGAAGGATTTTATTTAGGAATGAGATAAGTCCTAAATAAAAGTCAAGATATTAAAAGAAGTCAAGATATTAAAAAAGTTAAAGGTATTAAAAGAGCAATATTTTTCTTATGTTTTAACTGTTGTAGTTTCTTGTTTTGTTTCCCGAAAGTGTTGAGTAATGACAGGAAGAGAGGAATATTAAACCGCTTTCATCGCTTGTCTGAGAGTGAAAGAGTGTTATAAACAATTATAGTCCAGCATTAGCATTTGGAAGGACAATTCTTCATGTTGGCCAGAAAAGTATCAGAAGCCTTCAGCGCAAAGTGAAATTACATGAGTTAAATGTACAGCAAATGTATTATTTTCTTATAGTATATTTATTAATACTTTAAAAAGATATATATTATTCATATTGTTGTCAAGCCCTGAGACTTCACTAATTTCTCCAAAACCCATTGGCCATCTTGTACAGGTATGATATTTCCTTCCTATAGAGTTATAAAGCTGCATTTGTTTTCTATACTAGTGTTAAACGTTCTGAGAAATAAAGAGAACGCATTGAATATCTTAGTTGGAGAATGTGAACGAATTTCTTTGCCAGATTAATTAGTAACAGGTCTCCTCATATGACATACTTAGCTGGTAATTTGTTCCCATTTTGTTCCAAAGATTTATTATAGTTCATCTGGTATAAAAACTAAAGTCAATCATAAAACATATTAACTGTAATTTTATTTTTGTCTGGTGTAATTTCTAGATCAAATCCCCTTGTCATGTGTGAGAGGGTTAAACCTTCTGATTTTACTTCAGGAAACTCCCAATATAGTATACTTATTTTAAAATGTGTCTTGATGAACAAGTAAATATTTTACTATTGAAACACCAAACAGCCAAATGTAGACAGAAAAAGGAGGGAGAAAGGCAGACACATCCATACACATTCAATGCATCCCAGAGATGGAGGACAAGCTTGCAGAACTCCATCCATCCATCCATCCATCCATCCATTTTTCACTCCACTTATCCTACACAGGGAATTCGGATCACAAGGTAGGTGACACCCCATCACAGGGCACAGTCACACACAATTTGGAAATGCCAATACCAAGTGTCTTACACATCATGTCTATGCATTAAAGACACACGGAAGTGGGTCAGGATGTTGTACTTCCAGCTACATCAGTGATTATACGTATAGCTGACATGATAGGATTCGATGATTCCCTGCCTAACTGTAAAGTATGTGAGGCTGTGTGGCAATAAGACCAGAAATAATATCAAAAAACCTTTACTTGAGATGAATATATATTCATAATTCATTAAAAAAAATTTGATGTAGTGTAGTGTTTGCCCACAGTATACAGTAGCTAATCAAATTAATTAAAAAAAAATTGCTTTCACCGAGACAGACCTGTATCAAATACAATCTATGGTAAAATGAATAGAACTCAGGGACAAACACACACACAAAAAATGAACTGTTGAACACAGTTTTTCGGGACCAGAAAACTAACTAAATTCTGTCAGATGCTTTTAAGTTAATTGTTCACACTGTGGAATTTATCAATTTCTTCTGACCTTTTAGAAAGCTTCAGAAAGTACCAAGTTTGACATTTCAGTGGGGGTCACATTTACGTGATTAATGAGAGTTAAAGGAGTCCATTGAACACCAAATCCATTCCTGCAAATTAGATTACTTTGTGTGTAAAAAATGTGGAAGTGATGCACTTGATTACTGTGTAACAGTCATGGATCACCCGATTTGAGCTTTGTATTGTAAAGTTCATGCCTTCATATCCACCTTCAGCCTGAGCATATCATATGCATATACTGCATATCTCAAATGGACTTGCTTTAAAGGTTTCTTTAAAGCAACAACAGTAGCAGCCATCTTTAAACTGGAATATCCATCAGCACATGGTATCAGGTATAAGGTGGCCTAGAGTCCGAAGACAGAATTTTTTACATGGTCTCTATATTGTAGTTTATTAAACTGTTTATGTACAAATCATATAAACAATGCCAGCATAAACGGACGTCATTTATCAAGTTTTGTGTAAACGTGTTCATAGGCCAAACCAAAAGAAAAATTCACAACATATTTACAATAAATAAAAAAAAACAGTATTCTTCATATTCACAAATGCCGTAAATCACCATAAATTGCCAAGCACATTCACAGCTAATTTACATTTTGTGATGGCCAAAAAACCTCATAAAAGGCAAAGCTCACAGACATGAAAACAACAAAATGAGTGCCTCCTCAGTGCAGCTAAATCCAGTAATCTAATTCAGCCACTTCAGAGTGCCAGCTACCATAGACACATGGTAGTCTACTTCCTCATTTTATGGGGAGCCATTTCTTTTGCGCTAATTGAGTAACTAGTTTTATTTGTCTTAAGTTATGGATTGATTTCTTTTAAGTCATTAATATGAAATTGCAGTTGAAATGAATAAGTGATTTAAACGTGATATAAAATCACAGTAACTCATTGCTGTTGAAATGATTAGAAGCCGGTCAGTTGGGGTTAACATTAGTAAGTCTCCTTTTTGTGTAAATGCTCTTGCGAAAAATGTACATGATGATTATTATGAATTATATAAGTTCATTCATGTCAAGTTTGAGAAATGATGCCTAATGTCTGTTCAGGAAATATAGCATGAAAATTTATTTTATGTGATGCTAAACTGGTAGCCATAAAGTCCCTGTTAATTGCTGGCATCACAACTTCAGCATAAAACTAATGTCTTGGCTGATCAAAAATCTCATCTATTTGCTTCTATTCATTTGTCTTTTTTCTTTCTTTTTCTCTGTTCCACTCTATACAATACTATATATCCATATACATTTTATCATTCTTTACCATTTTTGCACATAATTCCACTCAAGTCTGCTACTTATATTTACAGTGTATACACCCACTGCACTGTGGTTTTAATAATAATAATTATATATATATATGCTATATATGCTAGTCAATACAGGACAGTCCCATGTCTATTTCAAACATCTTCCTCCTGAAAATTTTGAGGGGGAGTCTCCCTTTTTTTTCTCACAGGGAATTAGTCTAGAATTGCATGAAGAATAGAATTCTAGCCGTGCCCATGGCCCTCAGAGTTTAAAAGGTTAATTTGTGAGGAGAATGAAGATGATACACTATTTGTGTTTCACAGGGCTACAGTGCCCAGGAGATAGGAGGGAGGAAGAGAAGACAGGCTCCACCCAATTAATTTTGTATTAATCCGTCCTCAAGTCCCTGGAGGTCACACTGAGAAATAAAAATAAAAAAAAGAGAAAAAGGGGTTGGTGGATGGGAGAAGGGAATGCCATCGTTAAGGAGTAGAGGAAGGTAGTGCCCACGCTGATCTATATTCATTGGAACCCCCTATTGTAAACTGCAGTACGACACAACTACGTAGGCCATGACTCAGCAGAGTGAGAAGGGGAGGAGGGAGAGTGTGTATGTTTGTGTAAAAAGAGAGGGGGGAGAGGACGTGAGAGAGAGGGGAGGCTGAGGCAGAGCACAAGCATCTCTAGCACAGGCTGTCAGAGCTCAGAAGCAGAGAGAGCGGGAGGAAGAGAAGCAGCATCATTAGGTCATCCTTCTCTATAAACCTTTACTAGCAGGAAGTTGTACAGTACAGTGTTTCAGGAGCTCCATCTCCATAAACACCTGAGCAGCTCTTCGTATAGCAGCTTTCCTGCTTTCCAGCTAGCTCTCCACCAAGGTTTAACCTTCATCAGCCGCAGCTATGAACTTCCTGCGCCGTCGCCTATCTGACAGCAGCTTCATTGCCAACCTGCCCAATGGCTACATGACCGATCTGCAAAGACCTGATCCTCCTCCTCCTCCACCCAGCGCCTCCTCTCAGCAGGCCCCGTCCTCTTCTCCTGGTCCTGCTACTGCCACCGGTCCTCCTCCTGCTGCTCCGTCTGTCTCTCCAGCCCCTGAGCGCCGGGCCCAGGCTGCGCCCTCCGGCTCGGGCTTCTTCAGCTCCATCACCAATGTGGTGAAGCAGACGGCAGCCTCAGCAGGACTGGTTGAGCAAAGCGCCGCTCAGTCTTCCAAGAAGTTCAAGGTGCTCCTGGTGATTGATGAGCCACAGAATGAATGGTTAGTACTCTCTGTACCCTGTCGAGTATGCAGGGTTGTCTTGGTCTCTGCTTGTGAATGACCTTTGAGAGAGCTGAAGTGGGTGAAAAGCTTCGCAGGGCATCATGGCTTTAGGCTCTTATTGGGTTTTTGCATGAAATAAGGAAGAGATCTGGTGAGTCGCTTGGATTTGTTTGCAGTTAAGCTCTAGTTGAGCTTAATATATTAAAACTGACTTTGATGCCTTGAGATTTGTAAAAATGGTATATTTAATGCTTTATTTAGTGTTGCGAGTAAAGTGTCCTTGATAGGGTTGAAGAAAATGAGGGGTGGTGGGGGGTTCACAGCATCTCTAACACCAGTCCATGTCCAGTCCAGTTGGATGATTATTTTGATACTGCATGCTATGATATATTTGAACTATAACATCGATATTGATAAAGGGTCACCAGTTGAACATGGTATAATAATAATGAGAAAGTCTCATTAATGCAAAAAATGTTGGCCAAGTAAGGTAATTATCCTTTGTAACAAGAGCAAAAGCATTACTCATGACTTTGTTTATCTATGATATATCTATTAGTGGCATGAATTAGAGGAAAGCCAGTCATCTTTCTATCCAAGGAAACAGAAACGACTGTGTTTTCCTTTAAACACTATTGATTTTTCCGTCCTGGATGATTGTGCAGAGCTTTCCTGCTTTCCAGCTAGCTCTCACGCTTTCCTAAAGTAATCTCTACTGCAGTCGTTATTTATCTTCCATTTTTTGAAACCTGAGCATGCATTTCGGTTACATTTGAATAATTATTCACCTGCCAACAACACTTTTTGATACTTGCATTTGATGGCACTGACATGCATTGATACTAAAAAGCATTGATGTATTGGTTAGCTTTTTAGCAGATGTTTGAACATCTCAACAGGTGCATAACAGGTGTTATCTGAGTAGTATTGCGAGAGATGCAGTCAGAGTGTAGAGATGCCAGAATGTTCCAGGAATAAAAAAAATTACATTGACCGGTATTTAAAATATATATATATATATATATATATATATATAAATTGATCACCATACTGACATCCCTTTTACAAGCCTTATCCTCATTAAGCCTGTGCATTTTGGATTATTGTAAACAGCAGTGTTTAAATGTTCATTTCAGAGCAATTCTGTGCAGACAAAGTTGTCTGATTAAGGCTAGATTTGCTTTGATTTACTCTGTATATAAAATGGGTCTTGGCTGGATTGTTTTGTGTGTGGATAATGCCGGCAAAAACATTTACATAACTGCATCTCAGAATATAAAAACGCCCTCGGTTTTGTCTGCTGCAAGGTTTCATGGGAGTAGTGCTTTTCAGAAATAAGACTACTATCTCCTGCCATATTCAGGGTCAAATACGAGACAGGAAAACGTTATTTATTATTTCTATTGCTTTAGTGCTATCCGTATGACTATCGGGGAAAAACACAAACAAAATCTCAGTGGATGTTATGAGGTTTGGAGGTGAAACCTTTGCTCATTTTTAGCCTTTACCCTTGAGAACCTTCCATGTGTTGATGTAGAGGGACGAGGCTCTAGAGGCCTGATCATGTGATTAAGTGATAAAAAAGGATGTGGTGAATCATCATGCCCAGCCTGGGGCATGCTGCATCTGTGCCGACTGTGTACTGTGTGGGAGGATAAATGCACAAGCGTGTGTGCGTGTGTGCACGTGTGTTTGTGTGTGTGTGTGTGTGTGTGTGTGTGTGTGTGTGTGTGCACCTTTAGCTTGTGCACAAGTGCATGTATGAGTGGGAGCGGGGGTTGGGTTGGGTTCAATCAGGAACTATTCTTTCATTTTGTGTTCATCATATATTTTAGCCTTGACGTGAATGTTGACACAGTCTGCTTTTATTTGCATCTCTTTCGGTGTACATAGGGAGCAGGTGCCGAGGTGGAGCCTGTCTCTCTCAACGCATCCAATATAACATAATTCAATGAAGGTTTTTATTATTTTTTATTTTGATAATGCCTAGACAGACTGATCAGACATATCATTTCTCAGCTTTATTTGTTTAAATGTGAACAAATAACTTCAAAACAGGTTCACTGGGTCACAGGCAATATTCATCTGCTATCCTGTCTCCCCAGATATCCATCAGTTCGGCAGCTAATACTTATCCTTAATTAGTTTTGATCTCAAATGAGTGTGTGTGGTTAAAGGAAAAGGCATTAGCGTCACTTCGGAATGAAACGCATGGTTGATGGACAGACGTCATGCAGTTTATCAAACCCTTCAAAATCCATCAAAAGGTCAGGTATCTGGGTCGTATTCTGGATGTATTGCTGATTGATACATTTCTGCCACTGGATAATCCAGATCATTTACCGCCAGTTAATTTCATTATTTCTGACGACAACCCCATTGGGAGCGAGCTGTTTGATTTATTTTTTTTTCCTAGTAGACTGCTCAGTTAATTCTGCTACACTTTGAAAGATGCAACACTATACCAGAAACCTACAACATAACATAATTAACACTACTTTTTATGCAGGAATGCTCTTTTAAATTGTAAACGTTTATGTTGATGGATGATTATAAGGCTTAACTTTTATTGTAGCTAACATTCATAGTAACAACCTTTATGTGCAGTGACTATATATTTTAGATAGCTTGCTAAATAAGCTGTTACCTTCTGTGTTTGATATGTGCATATCTTTTAGTACATGATCATCTAATTACATCGCATATTGGACTGAATACACAAATAATCAATGTAAATACAGAAATATACAGAAACAACTAAAGATTTCCGTCTATGTGTGGCTGTTAGTCTTGTAGGGAGGACCTTGCCATGGTGTTTAATTGTATCACTATACCTTTGCAGTATGTACTGTAACATGCACTGTGCATTCATTATCTAATCAGCCAATCATGTGGCAGCAGACAAACTGTGATGTGCCATAAGTCAATGAAAGAAGTAATGTAGATACAGGTCAAGAGCTTCAGTTAATGTCCATATCAGATATCAGAACGGGGAAAAATGTGATCTCATTGACTTTGACTGTGACATGGTTGTTGTTGCCAGATCTGCTAGTTTGAGTATTTCAGAAATGGTTGATTTCCTGGGATTTTCATGCATAACAGTCTCGACAGTTTGGTGAGAAAAACACAAAAATATCAAGTGAGCAGCAGTTCTGTTTGTGGAAATACATTGTTGATGAGAGAGATCAGACTGGTTTGACCTGACAGGAAGGCTTGGGTAACTCAAATAAACGCTCTTTACAACCGTGGTGAGCAGAAAAGCATCTCAGAACACACAAATAGGCTACAACAGCAGAAGACCACATCGGGTTCCACTCATCAGGAATCTGAAGCTACTGAACAGTGGACTTTTACTCACTGGCAATTGAAGATTGTGAAAAGACCATGATTAGTTGATTGGATATTTGCAAGAAAAAGCAAGTGTAGATGTGTTCCTAATCATTTGGTCAGTGAGTGTATTTCTGACGCTGGAGTGACCCCCAAGAAACAGACTCATCGCTAATTGTGGCTTTAAATTTTGCATTGCTTAAAATAGCAAAATCACAGTTCACACTTATAGTTTTAACTTTTATGAGTAAATCCACTGTGTACAGTAGTTAAAGTTTGCCATACCACTAGTGATTTACATGATAATTTATCGATGCGTTTGTTTGTAGAGCTTGTGCTTGAAGGCTTGCTGGATAGCTGTATGTCAATGGCTGTTACCGAAATGACTCTGTCACCTCTGATGAACGTCCTACCGTAAAAAGCTTTTAAATCACCCTGAATCGTTTACTGTTTCAACATGGAATGGAAGGTAGAAGAAGCTCACTTTACCTCTAGTGCTGTTAACCTTCCATATTTCAAGTAAACTAGGCACATATGATATTAAATGAATTCCACCTAGCAGGAGGATACCTAGCTAGTCTACATTTTAGTACTGTGTTGTCCTTTGCTACTTAGTCAAGAAAGGTTTATGTCTTAACCGAGGCCAGAGGAATATCACTGGCATGCTGAATGATACAGAATTCTTAGATGTGTTATAAAAGCTTGCTGATAGATGGTTTGACTGGTACATAGATTTTTTGTTAGGTTTTCTCATGCTTCAGCACTCAGTGACTGCTGAGAATTAGGTGTTACAGTCAAAAACAAGTTCATACTTCAAGGTGATCAACATAACCAACATACATTTATTATCTTATTATAATAAGAGTCCCTTGTCTGTCCTGGGCAGTTTAACTGTCCACTGTTCTTCAGAAAAATCCTTCAGGTCCTGCACATTTTTTGCACATTTAACTCCTTTCCAACAGCGGCTGTATGATGTTGGGGTCCATCTTTTCACACTGAGGACGAATGAAGGACTCATGCACAACTATTAAAAAAGGTGCAAAAATTCTCTGATTCTCAAGAAGGCAACGATCATCATTATCTACAGTTCACCAGACACCATAATGAATGGTGTCCAATTTAAAAGACACCATAAGGACAGCCATCTTCTAAGATATCATGTTTTGGTCAAAGCCAAGGTTATTTCTTCATGTTGTTTCAGGGAATTTATCTTTATCTCTGGCTGGCTTGTTATTATGGATCTAGATCTATATCCAGATTTCTATAAAGCTGTTTTGTGACAAAGCATCTTGTTAAAAGTGCTATACAAATAAAGTTGAACTGAATTCTGATATCCCCAATCAGAATTCTGAAATTCTTGCAATTTCCACACTGAAATATATCTAACTTAATATGTTCTGGTAAATTATCATTAGGAATGTGTCCACTTCAGTGGAAGAAAGTGTATGTATGACTTCCAAAAGATTGTTATTGTGCTGCATGTTAAATTATATATAATAGCAAGGAAGTTTGCTTGTATCACCTGATATCAAGGCCTTATCAATTTAAAACTAATGTTGTTAACCTTTTCTGTATGCAGCGCAGATATTCAATCAACCCTTTTAGCCTCAGTGACCTTAGTGTGATGATGCATGTCATACTGTTGATGATTAAAAGCCCCACTCGTCTTATCTTCTAGATCGGAAGAAAATCTGGTCAGTAGGTCTAAGCTATGTGTGTGTATGTGTTTATAACTACAGAGCCCTTTTAATTGCTTTAACTACATATAATTGCAGTGTAGTGAGTGATTTTTTGGGACGTGTTTGACCCTGGAAACTGTTTCGATTCAGATATCCCCTTTGGGAGCTTGGAATAGCACAATGGCTCAGACAAATCACACATCAAGTTTTATCTCGGTTTATCTCAAAAGTACCTGTGTAAAATGTAAATAAAAACAGATTGCAATAATTTGCAAATCTAATGAACCCATCTTTTATTCATAATAGAACATAGAAAACATGTCAAATGTTTAAACTGAGTAAATGTACCATTTTAAGAAAAAAACGAGGTCATTTTGAATTTGATGGCCGCAACACGTCTCAGAAAAGTCTGGAAGAACAGCTGGAGGAACATTTTGCAACTAATTAGGTTAACTGGCAACAGGTCAGTAACATGATTGGGTATAAAAAGAGTATAATAGAGAGACAGAGTCTCTCAGAAGTAAAGATGGGATGGAATCTGGATGGAAGAATATGTTGCTGTAAAACCTGTATATACATTCCAGTATTGATGGTGTCTTTCCAGATCTGCAAGCTGCCCATTCCATAGGCACTAATGCACCCCATACCATCAGAGATGCAGGCTCTTGAACTCAGTGCTGACTATTTTGGAATTGTAGAAGTAATTTGTCGCTAGGTTTGTGTAGACTATAGATGCTCAAACTTGACATTGAAAAATGAAGTACGGAGTCTATCTTTAACAGAAACTCATATTTCTCTTGAATCAAATCCTCAGTGAGTTGCTAATCTGCGTTTCTAAATAGAGTCTTTTCATTCTCAAAAATCTCATTGTGCCTATGGGCCTGAAGCTAAAAAACCTGCTTATTGTGTTAGCATATGTTGTTTTTATTGCCACTGCTAATTCTGTTTAGAACATTCAGAGCTGTCATGCTTCAATTTTTCAAAAGGCGCGCTCAACCATCCTGTTTCACCATATGCTAACCACAAACTTCCGTATCCTGTAGTTTCCTACACACAGACTTGGTCAAAAAAAAAAAAAATCCCTAACACGACTGAGTTGCCTCATTTGCTCATAATAGTCTAATTTGGCAGAACTGTTTGCAGAGAAAACCAGCTAACTTAGCTAGTTAGCTAACGTAAGCATTCAAATTGCAATTACTCTTGTGAAACAATGAAATAAAAGTTTACACAAATCACTGACTGAAATGTAACTGTTTATTGTCAACAAACATCTGTCCTGCTAATTATAATTAATTAATTAATAATTATAATTATAGTTAGGTAATTATGCTAAAGGTGCATTTACTGTAAGCTACACAATGGTTTTAATTTTCTACAATACTAGCTTGTTTTTAGTCTTTGTTTAGAAAAAAAAAAGCCTGATCTATATCTGATCTATATCTGATTTATGAAGAGTATACTCTTGCACCTGAATGCAAACTGTTTTAAGAGAACTTCCAATTAAATACCACAAAAAAATTGTTTAAAAATAGTCAAGGAGTATGAAGTACATTCTGTGCCCTCAGTCTGCAGATGAAGGCCTGGATAAAGTTTGGGTTTTTGCCCATTCTAAAAATTAGTCTAGCTTTGATACTAAGGGCCTGTTTTCATGGCTTCAGGCTGAGCAACACTGCCATGATTCACGAGTAGCTTTGCCCTGAAAGTGAAAATAAAAAAATTCAAAGGTCTCTTTATTAGAGCTCTTACACCAAATAACCCCAGTCATGCTCTGTGACAGGCAGGATTCATAAAGAGAGGAAAATCTACACTTACAGTACTGTGCAAAAGTTTTAGGCCCCCAATTTTTTTTGTACAAACTTTATGATAGATTTAATATTTCATGAGTATTGCATTATCGAGTCCGTACAACAACAACAAAAAAAAACATTTTAGATTCCCAAACATTAGTTTTCTAGCACGAAATTATATAGCACAGAAAATTTTTTGTATGATATTATGTGAGACCACTTTTCCGACAAAAAACGCAATGAAGGCTGCTGGGTTTTGCTGCAAAAAGAAGAAGAAGCGTGTCTGGTTCTGCAAGATGCTCAACAACACTTGCAGCTCACTCTCTTATAAAACCGCACAAATTGTACCAGAGACTATTAGTTGCTATATTTGCCACACCAAATATTGACTTTTGTCAAATATTTAATGTTTAATTTACTGCTGTTTACTGCTCCTTACTCTATTTTTTTAAATGTAGAAACATTTCATTTCATTACTTTGAAAGCATCTTTGCTCTATAGTCTTTCTTTGCATGTGCCTAAAACTTTTGCATAGCACTGTATATTCCTAGCCAACATACTAGGTAATGGTCAAAAAAGGGTTTTACTTGACTCTAATAATCGATGTTGTTGTGATTGTGCAAGTTTTAACCTATTCTGAGACCACTGCTTCAAATACAAGGCTTCAAACAGAATTGAAATGTTCGACACAGTGTCACTTGTTAATGCTATACATTCCTTGATGCACAATTCTGATGACCAGACTTAGAACATTGTTTGAATGTGGCCCATATCAGATGTGGAAAAAGTCTGATCCAAGCGGTTTATACGTCTACAGCAAGATCTGATGTCAGTTTCAGAAGTCAACATTGCTTGGCAATCTAAATGCAGTCCAACTCTTTGAAATATGAATAGTGTTAATTCAAGCTGACTGCACTTACATCACTTGTGTGTTCAAGGTCATTCCACACATGCAGCTATTTTGACCCTAAAGCCAGATGTTGACTGAAAGGTATTAAATAAGCTGAGTTTGCGTTTTTAAGAGCGTGGAAGGAGCAGTGCTTGCATTTTGAAGCCAACATAATGAATAGGTTGGTATACTCAGGAAGAGAAACACATAATGCTGCTTCAACATAAATGAAACTGCCAAAGCTAATAATATAGGAATATAGCAAAATGGATATGTTCCGGTGTTGTCCTTATAGACATGACAGACGTTAGGTCTGCAAAAAAATTAATCAAACAAACAACTCACACAATACATTCATGGTAATATTATGCTGTTTGCTATTTCACACTGCAAAAATGGAACTGATTCAAAATATACAAAATTAGAGAGAATTCAAGGCTTTCTGGCATTGGATAAGTAGATTGCTATGGTAACACTACAGATGCATCCACAGTTTGTTTTGTAGCTGGAAACATTTCAGAAACGTGTGTTGAGAGAGATTAGGGCATTTCCATAGTGTTTACATAATGAATGTGATTGGAAAAACATTTTGTGTAATGAAATCAGATCTACGCATTTCCTCAAAATTCACCTTAGTGTTTATTAAACAGCGCACTGGAATGTTTAACTCACTGTGTTCAATCCTCATCCTGTTTGTTTGTCTTTCCAATGGCAAATTAAATTAAACGTACTTTGGAACCTACGCCCCGTACACCAACAAAGCGAAGCGAATCAATGGATTTGAATGAGTAGGTCAGTGAAGTCACGAATGCAAATTACAATGCCTCAGAGCTGATAATTGTAGGCATATAGGGCAGATTAAGGGATGTTGTGTGTAAAGCTGCCATAAACTGCCTGTGCAGTAGATAAAACAGTGTAGGTGTGCATCCATCAATCTTTCAACACCCACACGCTCAACAGATTGCTCATGGAAAGTGGATGACACATGAGCTGTCTTTCAGAACCACCCATACTCACACATTTATCCTCAAATATACACACATGCAAGGCACTATGATGTATCTTCAGTCCCAGTTCAGTCACGAATCTACTTCAGTTTGCTGGGACACTGAACACAGAAGATGCTACCTCATGGTTTATTGGCCCACTTTGACTATTGATTACTCGGTTTTGATAGATGGGCTTTTTCTGCGCATAAGGTCCAATAAGGCTTTGGAGTATATTCTCAAGCTACACAGTGGCTTTCTGTGAATTAGGCTTTATTCTCCTGCAAGACAGCCATTTTATTAAACAGCAGACATGATATACAGCCCACAGATGCTCAACCGACCTGCAGCACCATAAAAACAGGGGAAGGGGGGGTCAGTCAATCAGGG
>JAOUWY010000001.1:22222616-22233912 GCA_025728095.1 Prietella phreatophila | reverse complement strand
TATAGTACATGGCCATTTATTTATTATTTATTAAGGAAAATGAGCCTCTATGTGAACCTCTATTATCAGCAGTTAAGTTGTACGTGAAATTAGAGTGAGTGTCCTGTTTTATTTAAAGAACCGGGATCAACGAATTCTTAACAACACAAGTTTGTGGAAGTGTATCATGGCATGCACAAAGGAGATTTCTGAGGACTTCAGAAAAAGAGTTGATGCTTATCAGGCTGGAAAAGGTTACAAAACCATTTCTAAATAGTTTGGACTCCACCAATTCACATTCAGGCAAATTGTGAAAAAATGGAGGAGATTTTAGCCCATTGTTACCTTCCGCAGGACTGGTTGACCTACAATGGTGTGTAATTAGGTCTCAAAAATGAACCCAGTCAACCATCAGGAGAACACTGAACAACACTGGTGTGCACGGCAGGGTTGCAAGGAGAAAGCCACTGCTCTCCAAAAAGAACACTGCTGAGTGTCTACAGTTTGCTAAAGATCTTGTGGAAAAGACAGAAGGCTATTAGAAAAATGTTTTGTGGACAGATAAGACGAAAATAGAATTTTTTTGAGTTAAATGAGAAGTGTTATGTTTGGAGAAAGGAAAAGCATAAGCATAATTCCAGCAAAAGAACCTTATACCATCTGTGAAACATGGTGTTGGTGGTATCGTGGTTTGGGCCTGTTTTTTTAGGTATCTGAGCAAAGATGGCTTACCATCATTGATGGATCAATAAACTCTGAACTATACCAGTGAATTCATCTGTCCATGAACTGAATCTTAAGAGAAAATGTTTCATGCAGCAAGACAACATCCCTAATCACACAAGTTGTTCTACACAAGAATGGTAAAGAAAAATTAAGCTAATATTTAATGTTACTGTGCATGACTGATCCAACAGTTACCGGAAATAAGGGTCACAGCAGGTTCACATAGTTTTGCCACTCACAGATATGTAATATTGGATAATTTTCCTCAATAAATAAATAAACAAATATAATAATTATGTCTTATTTGTTTAATTGGGTTCTTTAGGAATTCTGATGTTTTAGGTCATTTTATGCAGAAATATAGAAAGTTCTAAAGGGTTCACAAACTTTCAAGCACCACTATATATAAAAGCTACTGTACAGATTCAGGAGCATCACAGACATTTTTACAGCCAGTATTGATTAACTAATGATCCATTAATTTAATGAGTGAATCACATTTAACTAGCAAGGATTTATACTGGGTACATTTTACCAGGAGCATTTGCTAGCATCTCAACATCAATCTTTATAGAAAGCCTTGGGAGGATTAACAAGTAAATAAAATGAGTTTGTCATTTTGATGAAAGATATTTATGGTTTTTAAAATGGAGGTGTCAAAGTACGGTATGTTAAAGGCAGAAAAAATACTATTATATCTAAATCCCAATTTAAAGCCCTGTTTGGCAGAATTCAGTGACTGTGATATATTATGGGGTTTCTCAGACTGTCACATGCTTATGAAGTTATAAAAAATAAAGCGACAATGCACAAATGATGAAATAATTCATACATGGCCAGAATTACTGTATATGTGGACACCCCTTCTATTTGAGACAGGTACATACAGTACATTCAAGTGTACAGCTATGCAATCTCCATACCCAAACATGAATTGGGTAATACTGATAAATACAGTGACCTTCAACAGGGCTTTGTTTGACAGTTTTCCAGATGCCCTAGCCTTGCCCCAGTCAACTATAAGTGCTGTAATTGCGTAAAAATGGAAACATATCGCAGCTATAACAGCTCAGCCATGAAGCAGTAGACCACAGAACCTCATAGAACTGGAGTTCTGAGAATATAATCTACCCTTTGTTGTGTACAATGTCAGCTTCCAAACCTCCTGTTATAAAACCAGAGGGGAAGGCTAGAAGTGGGGTAACTCCATATTAATGGTTATGGATGAGATGTTCAGGTGTCTACATACTTCTGACTATGCAGTATCACTTTGCTCTTGAAGCACTTGTTACAGTGAAAAAAGGAAAGTCCATTCCAACATGTCCATTTTGAAATAGTATTCAATGGCAACCTTTGGTAAATGATAAATGGTCTGCACTTTTATAGCGTTGATTTTTTTGTTTGTTTGTTTGTTTGTTTTTAACCTTTCTAGCACTTTACACTGTCTCTTTTTTTTACTCCCTCAGTTTGCTCAACTGATAAGCACCTATAAAAAGCTGGGACCTGAAAAATTTCCTCTTATTGAGCAAACTTTCTACCCAAACTACAAAGACATGGTAAGTGTATTTATACCAGGTCAGTATAATTTACTCATAATGAAAACAATACAAAAATGCTTTAAAAATCAGACACAAATCAGGCTGATTTTTAATGAGATACTGAACATTGTTGGCACAGTTAAAGAGAATATGATTCTTTTTTCTACAGTAAGAGAAAAAAAAAACATGTAGGTACATCAGTACTGTAGTAGCACAGGTAAAATTATACCGTGCAATAGACATCTGGAGTGGTGTACAGACGAAATAGTCCTTGCAATGAGCTACCAGAGCTAGGGAAATATTGTGGGTTGGTTTTTTTGTTGTTGTTGTTTGATTTTTTTTAAGTAAAAAAAATACTTACATTGTAATTGTAATGTATATTAAGTTTTTTAGCAAAATCAGACAATCTGAAGATTTGATTAAAAATCTTTCCAATGAATTAGAAGTAAGACTGGAATTCCACACACTTAAATTGTGTAAGCATTAAAACACTTTCACACAGCATAAATAACAAAAGCCTTTATAAATAATGTATGTTGACATAGTCCCTACTTTATGTAATAGCTGAAACAAATATTCAATATACTGTACATTAAATGTTTCATTAACCATAATCTGGAATCTAGAATGTTTAAATGTTTAAAAAAAACAAGGTAATATAAATGATTTATATTAGTAAGTACTTTATAAAGTAAGTAGTTTCTGTGGAAAATTCAAGTAATTGTCCGTAATGCTTATTCGGATGAGTAATTTTTTGGACTTTTTGTAGAAGGGTGGAATAATTCTATACCATGCTCTATGTGTGTAGAAATGAGTAGTAGTGTAAATAATTAGCAAAATGTCTCAAATCAGACAGTGCAACTTTTCATTCTAAAGACCGGTAAGAGACACTGCAATACAAAAAGTAAAAATAAATGTTCTGCATTCTGAAAATTTTCGATTGGCGAGGTTTGAGCATACAGTACATATACTGTACCAAGCCACAAGCTTTGTGTTCAAATAGAGTTCACATATCTTATCTATGTATCTTATGTACGGTCTTCATCGCACGAGTGTCCATGTGCAACTTTGAGGAGGACTGTATAACAGGCAGCATTTTTATTTTATTTTTTTCAAATGAAATGTGCTTGATATCAAGAAAATGACAGTTCATTTTCTTTGTATGATGTACTTTAGAAGTTACAGTAGTTTAATAAAGATCTTACAGAATAAACTTAAATTTCTTAAATCTGAAGTATTCTATTTCTCCTGCAATCACCTATAAACAGTTAAGGAAACAGTTTA
Organism: Prietella phreatophila; assembly: GCA_025728095.1. Taxonomy (NCBI): domain Eukaryota; kingdom Metazoa; phylum Chordata; class Actinopteri; order Siluriformes; family Ictaluridae; genus Prietella; species Prietella phreatophila. Next base: position 22,230,385 of record JAOUWY010000001.1, on the reverse strand, counting down.
GATTGCAATGCCTCATGGGTAAGTTCTGCTTTTATCTGCTTGGAGATTGAAAGGGTCATTTATGAAACTTCAGTTGCATTAATTATCATATTCTACTAAGTCAGTGTGACATTTGGGCAAATTTATAACAATCCACCTTAGCCATGTACGAAACGTTATGAATGTTTAAGATCAGGATGATTGATGGGGATTAATGGTTGGAGTTTATCAACAGTCATTAAATAGTCGAGACTCATTGCAATGTTTCTGTGGGTTCGGGTTCTCTGACCTCTAGTTTGTCAGAAGTCTCTCTCATACCATTGTGCCTGACATTGAGTTGTGTATGTGAGTCGGACTTGTTTATGTACCAGTTGCATGTGCCATTGGTCCGTTTGATGCACACACTCTGGAGATGTTGGCTGCTATGCGGAAACCATGCACATTCATTTGCATTGGCACGGCAGTAGCGTTTGGAACAGGTAGAAATCTGGAAGGTTAAGTATAAAAGGCAAGGCTGAAATTCAATGTCTGAAATGAAGAGCTTCAAGAGATTATGTGATACAAAATAGAAACATCCGTACATCAGTAGTGTAATACATATATATTAAAGTATATTTACTTAAGACTTATAATTACTATGTTTTTCTTTTATAATTGCCTAAATGTCAACAGCAACAACCAGGAGAGAACATACGTTGCACTCGCATCCTTTTTGGTATCGGTACTTGAGGTTTTTTTTCTGAGCCAAGGAGAGATTATCCCAACGCTCTTCAATGCCACATAGTTCGACCACAACTTTTCCGTCATGCCACAAATATCCTGTGAAAGAATAAAAAAAGAAACAACAAAAGCCTTTTTATTCCAAGACATCTTGAGACATTTGAATGCATTACGGAATGAATTTATAGTATGACCGAATCCCAGTATGACTGAACCTTTACCTGAAAGCAAATATTGACCCCTGTTTTTGGTATCCAGCTTAATACCACACAGAGATTCATGGATTGAAGTGTAGAGGTACTGAATAGTATCAACTTTGTCAAAACCCTTGAACATCTACAAAGAAAAAAGAGAAAAAAGAGAAAATGGAAAATGTATATTAATTTATATGAAGTATATTAATAATATATAATATTTTCAGCTTTACTGGATAGGTGGGGGGGGGGGTAGACACAGTCGCTTAGCGGTTAGCACGCTTGCCTCGCACCTCCACCTCCGATCTGTGTGTCTGGAATTTGCATGTTCTCCCCATATCTCGGGGGCTTCCTCCAGGTACTCTGGTTTCCTCCCCACTCAAAAGATATGTATTGTAAGCTGATAGTCATCTATAAATGTGGTGTGTGTGTGATTGTGCCCTGAGATGAGTTGTCCCCCACCCTATGCACCGAGCCCCCTGAGATATTCTCCAGCCTCTCCATGACTCTGTGTAGGATAAGCGGTACAGAAATGGATGGAGGATGGATGGACCTCTTACAATATGGATTTCTTATAGGTCTGTGAAAAAAGCATACACTTTATGACTGACAAAGAACCAATTAATTTAATTTACAAGGCAATGAGGTTTTTTATTAGCTTGTTGTTGTTTTTTTGTTTCAATTCTTCTTTCAATCACTCAAACTCAAACATGTTCTCTGATGTACTGCTTCAACGACATTTTAACATAACAGCTCCAGAAGAAATGCTACATTTTTGCTCAGTTTGAAAAATGACGATGCAATATCGGTTAAAAACATTTAAAATTTTTGGTTAACTTATGAGTCTATGCAAAATATGTAGTTTTCCTTACCCATGAATTCACTAGGGTAATAACAACTTACCTTGATCAACTTAATTTTGTACTCAATCATCTTTTCTCCATGCAAGCTTGGGGATATAATCTTCTCTCCGATTATCTTAGCACGGATCACTGAAAAAACAGGAAATTTCATTGTAAGGACATGGTGTAGAAAGTATAGGAAGTTAAATATGATATGAACATATTGCTGCAGAGTGAATTTACTTCTTTTAATGCAATTCATTAATATACTCAGCAAAAAAAGAAACGTCCTCTCACATTCAACTGTTTTTATTTCCAGCACATTTCTTAACATGTGTAAATATTTATATTAACATAAACTGAACGAGTTTAACAGATATTTCATGAACAGAAATGTAATAATGAGTCCCTGAACAGGGGGTGGGGGGGGTGGTGGTAGTCAATATTGAAAGTAACAAAGTAACAGTCAGTATGTGGTCTCCTCCAGCTGCTTTAAGTACTACAGTGCATATCATTCTCATGGACTGCACCAGATTGGTCAGTTCTTGCTGTGAGATGTTACTCCAATCTTCCACCAAGTTCTCGATCTCGTCTGGGGGATACACACGGATACATGTAATTTTCCACTGCAAGGACGATCAGCTGTCCTTCCTGTCTCCCTGTAGCACTGTCTTAGGCGTCTTACATTACAGACATTGCTGTTTATTGCACTGCACACATCTGCAGTCCTCATGCCTCCCTGCAGCAGTCCTAAGGCATGTTCACCCAGGTGAGCAGGAATCCTAGGCATCTTTCTTCTGATGTTTTTCAGAGTCAGTAGAAAGTTCTCTATCTGTGTACTAAGTTATTGTAACGGTGACCTACCGCTTACTGAGTGTAAACTTTTTATTTGGATTTTACAAAACTATCTTTAAGATGCAATCTCCTGAAAAAGGGACGTTTCTTTTTTTGCTGAGTATATAAAACACATGAATCTATGTAAAAGTCTAACGTTCTTTAAATAGGTTGTTTAATATTTTTTGTAGCAGCCATGGATTAGTTAGGCTTGGAATTGCAAGCAAAAAGACCTTGCATAGATGAAGTGGAAAATTCTAACCCCTTTGTAGGATGCAATGATGATCACCAGTGAACAAATTTGTAGTGATATTCAAGATGAAGGACCAAGGTGGGTGCAGAATAGCTTGATGGGACTGAGATAGGAACAAAAACCATAGAAACCAAGGCAGTACCCTTTACATCTTTTCGACTATGGCCAACAACATCAGAGGTACTCAATATGTTTGCCAGGATATTGAAGAAGACCAAAAGTAGGGAGTTTTGAGAATAGATTCCACATTGATATTTCACCATGCACGCTTATCTTTGGCATTGGACATGGAGCCACAGGTGAAACAGGACAAAATAAATGTACATTCGATGGCATTTGGGGTCCAGGTGGAATCCATATGTACCCATTTAATGGAGCAAAGTATGTAGGCTATGTATTTTACATGGCAGGAGGATGGTAGTTCACAGCCAGACCCTCTCCCAAATGTTGATATTCCTGTGCTTCTTGTCAGTCTTCTGCTTATGGCATCACAGATTTCGTCACAACTACTAAACCATTCCTCTATTGAAAAGACCTTCTGTTCAGTGGGATTCCAGCAGTTGGTAACCAAGCACACAGTGAAGTGGAAGCCCAGTCCTCCAGTCAAATATACTTTTTGACAAACCAAGGTGAGGAAAATGTAATAGAAGAGTGCTTCAGCAATTTTAAAGCAAATGAAAGTCTGGTTAGGTGGGATGCTTCCACAGTAGTCGGAATTGTAGCATCTTTGGATGTTGAGGCAGATATGAGTGTGGTGTTGAAGTTAAGGGGAGGTCTTTAGGATCTATGGCATGTCGTCCATGTTGCCAGATGCCAGATGAGCATACATATGGCTTACAATGTACACACAGTACTATAGGGTTTACAACTGGGGCCTCAGTTGACATGACGGTTGAGGCTGACTGCATCAGCAGTGAATTAATGGTAAATCAGTTCATAAGGCTCCTAAAAGATTGTAGACCAGTGAAGCTTACAGGCAGAGTCTCTGGCCAATGCAGTGATTGGGATTCCTTATAAACCACTGATAATAATTAGAAAAATCAAGCAATCACTGTGAAGTCCTTACAGTTCTTGGCTCAATCAGTCTAGCACTTTATATACTTTCCCGTCCCATTTGCAATGTATTCACTGCTGGCTTACGGAGTTGCTCCTGTGGTCTCAAACAACTTGTACCAAGACCAGGTTTTCAGGTTCACCAGTATACCTATCAGAAGTTAGGAGATAGCAAGATCACTAGTGATGGTAGACTGCAGGATTAGTGGTCAGTTATGTTCAAATTCATAGGCTAGCTTTCTTGTAAGGCTAGGTCTTCTGCTAGAAGGACATGTGCTACAAGTGCACCCACAAATAATAATAATAATAATAATAATAATAATATAAAAAAAAACTCACAGAAAACGCCATGAGAACAATTTGGAACACTAGAACAAGGACACACACACTAGACAAATACACAATAGCACAGGGAACACTCAAAAGCAATCTCAGTAATATAAACAAATATGGAATGCTTGGAATTATAAAAACAAGAATAAAATGCTCAGTGGGTAGTTCCAGGCTATTCATAGGGTGCAATGATGAGCAGCAGATGATCAGATTTCTGCCAAGGTTAAATTAGTGAAACGTGAGGTGGGTGGTACAGCTGCAGGGGATACGATAAATGTTAGGATGGTTCTGCAGCAGCTGAACTGCATTTTGTGATGCGTGTTTCTGAGTGAGGCATGTAGAAGGGAGAGTGTTTTGGCTGATGAATGAGAAAAAATGACTAGTATAGAACTATAATTATAGTCACATACTATAGGAATGGGGTAGATAATGCAACAATCTAAAAAGGGAATTTGCATAAACTCAAACTCAAAAAACTGAAATTAATTAGTACTTTAGATTCTAACAGGAAGATCTGGTTTAACTTCATCTGAGGTAAATAAACACTAGATATTTTTAGATTATTCTTGTGGACTGGCCTCATTCAAATTGATCAGTTACTGTCATCAGAAGTCAAAATGTTTTGCTTGCCTTAATTGCATTAAAAGTTTGATTTGTGTGAAGATCATTTATTTATTTACTACCAACCTACAGTATGTGCTGTCTAAGTTTCTATAAAACACATGATGTGCATGTAGTCCCTGATTTAACAAAGTTTTACGTGTGCAAAAAGACTTCCCTTACAAAATGTGTGAACTGCTTTTTGCGAAAAATATACAGAAAATTGTGTCTTTCAAGATATATATTGAATATTGAATATTCAATTTGGGGCATTTCTACCTGAAAGTACAGAACACAGTGCCCTCCGAAAGTACTGGAACAGCAAAGCCAATTGTATTGCTTTCACTATACACTTGAGTTTAAGATCAACAGACGAATATGAGAATATAGGTCAGAATTTCAGCTATCATTTCCTGATATTTACACCTAGATGTGGTAAACATCTTAAAAATTCACCTTTGGTGGCAGACCACCCAATTTTTAGTTGAGCAAAAGTATAGGAACACTTAGTCTTAAAGTAAATAATATTCAATGGGGAGGGTGTTATCCAGTCTCCTCTACATGCTCGACTGGGTTGTCTGGTGATTGACTTGCCCAGTCTAAAATCTCCCAGCTCTTTCCCCCGATGAAGTCCTTTGTTGTGTTGGGAGTATGTTTTGGGTCATTGTCGTGCTGCATGATGGGAAGTTCCTCCCAATTAGAGTGGATGCATTTGTCTGTACATTGGAAGACAGATTGTTTATATAGTCCTCTGAATTAATTCTGCTGCTACCATCTCTGTATTTCTTTGCAAATTCTAATCTGGCTTTCTGATTCTTATTGCTGATGACTGGTTTGCATCTTGTGGTATGGCCTCTATATTTCTGCACTTGAAGTCCTCTTCGAACAGTGGATTGTGCTACCTTCATCCCTTCCCTGTAAAGGATGTTTTTGATGACACAGACTGTTGTTTTTTGGTTTTCCTTCACAGCTCTCACAATGTTTCTGTTATCAACTGCTGTTGGTTTCCTTGGCCAACCTGTTCCATGTACACCAGTAGTTTCTTTCTTTTTCAAGGCATTCCAAATTGTTGTATTGGCTATGCCCAATGTTTGTGCAATGGTTCTCATAGATTAGAGCCATATTTCCGCAGCTTCAAAATTGCTTGCTTTTCTCCCAAAAACAACTCTTGTTCTTCATGTTAGTTTATCCTTTTTATCAACTCGTGCAGTCTTCACAGGTAAAACCTAAAGCTCAAACCAAGAGTAGATAGTCAGAGTTGTTCATTCTTTAAAAATCAACTTAACAGGGCAGCAACAAACACCTATCAGTCACATTTTCCAATATTTTTGATCACTTGAAAAATGGGTGGGATTAAAAAAAAAAGGTGCCATGTTCTAAGTTGTTTAACACATCAAGATATAGAAAATATGATGAAATGAAAGCTGAAATTCTGAAAGGTGAAAGCTGAAAGGTGTTTGTTGCTGCCCTGTTAAGTTGATTTTTAAAGAATGAACAACTCTGACTATCTACTCTTGGTTTGAGCTTTAGGTTTTACCTGTGAAGACTGCACGAGTTGATAAAAAGGATAAACTAACATGAAGAACAATATTTCGTCTCATATTCATCTTTTGATCTCAAACACAAATGACTTCGATGTCAATCGAAAACAAAAGAATTGGCTTTTTGTTCCAATACTTTCGGAATGGACTTTAGGTTGTACACCCTTACACTGTAGGGTGTTATGGTGTCTATACAAATAGATGAATTTACTACATATGAAAGTCATTTCAGGAATGGGAACTGTACGAGCTAATTAATACCACAAAAGGACAGGTATTAGCAGAGGCCTGTCTATGCCATTTTTAGGTACAATGGATATAAAAAAGTCTACACACCCCTGTTAAAATGGCAGGTTTTTGTGATATTAAAAAAAATGAAACCAGGATAAATCATTCCACCCTCATTGTTAAATTGCAGTGTATAAAAAAAATGTGAAAAACAATCAGAAACATTTTAGGGGAAAAATAAGAAAAATACAAATGTTTCAATAACCTGGTTGCATAAGTGTTTGGATGTGGTTGTGTTCAGAATGAACCAATTGCATTTAATCTCATGTTCAAAAGCTGTCATCATTTAAATTATTCTGATTAACCACAAATAAAGATCCTCTTCTTGGTTTCATCTGACTGCTGAAGCCAATGTCTGCAAAGAGTTTACAAATCATGGATGGTGTACCACTTAATGAAAGGTAAAGTATCGATCAGGAGAGGTGTATAAAAGAATTTCCAAAACATTATATATACCATGAAACACTGTGTAGACCAACATCAACAAATAGAGAAAATGAGGCACCACTGTGACATCAACCAAGAACAGGGCATCCCTCCAAAACCTACAACAGGATAAGGCAAAAACTTACCAGGGAGGCTACCAATAGGCCTATAGCCACATTAAAGGAGCTGTAGGAATATCTGACAAGTACTGAGTACTCTCTACATGTGACAACATCTGTCATTTTCGTCACGTGTCTGTGCTATGGGGTATACAGAAACTTTCTCACAAAAAAAAAAACATCAAATCCCAACTACATCACCCCAAACCATGTGGCAAATGTGTTATGGTCTGATGAGTCCAATTCCAAAAGTTATAATAATTCCATAATTCCAAAAGGTGTTTGGTGCAAAAAAATAAAAAATAATGTACCAAAAGAACATCATACCCAGTAAAACATGGTGGTGGCAGCATCATACTTTCAGGCTGCTTTTCTTCAGCCTTTACTGAGGGAATCATGACTAGCTACACATAAAAGTCCATTTTAGTGCAAGGAATGGCTTAACCAATAGAAGATCAAAGTTATTGAATGACTGAGCCAGAGCCCAAACCTGAATCCAACTAACAACCTGTGAGGTGACCTAAAGCGGGCTGTACACAGGAGATACCCTTACAATATGACTGATCTAGAATGTTTTTGTAAGCAAG
>JAOUWY010000001.1:22150506-22163141 GCA_025728095.1 Prietella phreatophila | reverse complement strand
ATGCTTGTGCTATTTTCTTATAGCCACTTCCCATTTTGTGAAGCTCAACAACCTTTTGCTGCACATCACAGCTATATACCTTGGTCTTGCCCATTGTTATGAATGACTAGAGGAATTTGGCCTATATGTTACCTAATATTTATACCCCAGTGAAACAGAAAGTCATGTTTGAACAATTTCCTTTTCCTAGGCACCCAGGTGTACTAAAAATATGTAAAATATCAATGGGAATATACTGCAAATATATTTTTCTCATATTAATTCGTAGAAGTGCCAATAATTGTTGAACATGTAAATTTAACAAAGTTTTTTTGGATAAAGCTGTTTTTGCAATTGCTTGATATCCATGAGAGCAGAGAATTTTTGTGAATTGTTTGAACAAAAGATTAAAAGGTTAAACAATAAAGATAATTTTTCACAAACTTCTTTGCACATATTTACCAAGGTTCACTTAACTTGATGTTCATATAGCGTACTTTATAGTTTAGTCGAGCTAACTTGTGTGCTTAAACAATTGAGTTCACTTCACATGGTGTTCATTTCAAGTGTATTTAAATACAGGGTATCCCATAAGTCTCCATACATAGGGAAAATGAAAACTTTTAAACAAAAACTAACTTTATGTAGAAAACATCATCTACATCATTGCCAATTCTTTGTAAACACACCTTGTCTCTAGTACTCATGATGAAATCTTGAACGTCAATACAACACCAGCAACAGACGACACAAAAAGGCCCATTTTTACAATGACTATTTTAATAAATGGTGATTTTGAGTTCATAACACTTGGAATCTTAAGTTTATGTATTGTGTAGGTAAATAAGTTAAACAAACTAAGATCTTTTATGTAAATGGCGCACTTTTATCCAAAGCGCTTTCACCCATTCACACACACACTCACACACCAATGGTAGCAGAGCTGCCATGCAAGGCACTAGCTTGCCATCGGGAGCAATTTGGGGTTCAGTGTCTTGCCCAAGGACACTTCAGCATGTGGAGTCACCCAGGCCGGGAATCGAACCGCCAACCCTACAATTAGTGGACAACCCACTCTACCACCTGCGCCGCAGCCGCCCATGTATGGATCTAAAACGCAAATATTGTACATATTGTATAGTAAAGACAACATTAGGGTTTACAGTATACATTAACAATAGGTTTAGGGTAAATATTAGGTTTAAAAATAAAATTTTAAAAAACTCTTGGTAGATTAAGACTCCTGAGCTGTTCTAGATGCAGTCTAAATTTTCACATTTCTTACCCACATTAACTCGCCATTCAAACATTTTCTATGGCATATCTATACAACATTGCTGACTAATCAGATTCGAGATATACATATAAAACTGACTATCCTCTGTTTTGTTATATAAGAGTAAAACAAAATTCCTCTTCCATGTTTTGTACAGTATTGCCCTTTAACACCGAGTTGGTCCCACTTCGCTGTTATAGCATTCACCATTCTTCCAGGAAGGCTTTTAAACTAGATTTGGGACACTGCTGTGGGGAATCCCCCATTTATCCACAAGAGCATTAGTGAGGTCAGGCACTGATGTTGGGTGAGGAAGCCTGGGGTGCAGTCGGTGTTCCAGTTCATTCCAAAGGTTTGAGGTCAGGGCTCTGTGAAGATCACTCAAATTCTTCTACACCAACTTTTTCAAACCATGTCTTTGTAATGCTCGCTTTGTGCACAAAGGGCATTGTCAGGCAGGAACAGGATTGGGCCTCTTAGTTCCAGTGAAGCGAAATCTTAATGCTACAGCATACACAGACAACCTATACAAGTGTGTGCTTTCAACTTTGTGGCAACAGTTTGGAGAAGAACCACATAAGGGTGTAAAGGTCAGATGTCATACTTTTGGCCGTATAGTGTACCTACGAGGCCTTTCAACTTTCTCTGTGTGATGTATTTACAAGAGTTCAGAATGCAGGTGTAGCTCACAGAGCGACAAGGTTATCAGAGTTTATCCTTATCAGTGCCGTTGCCTCTAGTTGGCTGCCTTTGTTTTCCTTCCGCTCACATCGCGTGCTCGCCCTCCCTCTATCCTGCATTTCATGTTGGTTGGGTAAAAATCTCATCAGATTTTTCTGTTTTCTTTATCAATGATTGATGAAGGCACAGCGGTAAACGAGCCGTGTCACTGCTGCTGGCACACTGCCGCCTTGTTGTACAGTACGAGCGATATAAGGAGGCGTGTGCACGTTTACAAAAGGTGTGATGCCCGTGCTGGCTGCCTGTAAATCAGGAGAGTTTTGCAACAAGTCAGGGCACATGGAGAAAAAAGTCGACATCAACTTCCTACCATTAAAAAAGTTAGATAAGTGTAAGCCACTGGTTCGTTGGCTTAAAGGCACAGAGGGCTCGACGCTTCACACGTCATCTTTTTAACAACTTTTTACCCCCAAGACAAATACTTATGTGTGGGAGAGAACCCAAATTACAGGTTTGCAAGATTTGCATGGAGCATCTGTGTTTGTACATGTAATGGACTTTTAAAGCAAAGACTAGCAGCCGTTTAAAAGAATATTTTTCATCCTTTTTTTTGACAGGACAATATTGGTCAATTGGAAAAATCACTCAAACCTGGCAGTAATAATAATTATTAAATATTATTAAGTGCTAGTAGTAGTTTCAGAAATTAGTCGCAGCAGTGAAGTGTTCGTAAATGTTGGTCCAAATCATGGAAATGAGTTCACGTAATTGTCAGCCATGAACGAAATCATAGTGTTAACATCATCAGTGTCTCATGAGTAGAATGAAGGTGTGACAGAAAATCATGGCTGTCATGTTCGGCTCTTGCCTTTGAACCAACACCCAATCTTAAAAATCTCAGTACTGCGAGAGGACAAAGCAGAGATTAGTCAGGTATTGCGTCGGCACAACCATTAAGTTAGAGGCAATATAACATCAGGCCACCTGATACTGAGTTATCATGTGATACCGTGCGGTTGCATTATTTCCACTTCAGGAAATCATAGTTTAGCCCATGAGAGAATGACCACTGATTATTTATGTGATATATATGTGATATATATGGATTCCTTTGACATGAACTAAAAGAGGGATCCCCCACTGAAAGCTTTTTCCGGAATTTTAAAAGGAATTTAAGTGGATGCAGGAAACCTACTCCTCAAGCAGGTCACTCTGACATTCCCCAACATACCCACGCACTAAAAAACAAACTCCCTATTTCTTTTTATACATCCCACCCACTGATCCCTGGAGTGACCATGTCGTAAGTTGAACCATGTTGGATTTGGGATTTCAGGGGAGTTTATTTGAACATTTTTTTTGGCCTGTTTGTCTTTTTCCCAGCCATTCGCTTTGGCCGCATGCCCCAGGCAGAGAAGGAGAAGCTCTTGGCTGAGGTTTCCTCCGATCTGGAGCACATGCACCCGGAGGCGGCTGACTTAAGGGCCCTGGCCAAGCATCTTTACGAGAGCTATCTGAAGAACTTCCCCCTGACCAAAGCCAAGGCCAGGGCCATCCTCTCAGGGAAAACCAGTGACAACGCTGTGAGTTTGCTTTTTTATATATACACAGTATATTAAAAATTGCATTGCAGATCAGCTGGGGAGGAAAGAACAAAAAAACTTATGGTGATTGGGGGTGATTAGTCAGTCATTCAAACTGACCGAGCAGCTGCCAGTGCATATTTATGTGTTATTTGTTTACAATTGGTTTTAAATCAGTTTATAGCAACAATTCAATTGTAGTAGTATAATTCACTTTAACCAAACCAATGCAGAACTAAATAAAGAAACCTCAAGGCAGAATATTCAGTTAGCCTAGCCATTTAGTCACTTAGCAGAAGTGATAGCGAGTTAAATTCCAGTTTCAGGTTTCAGATAACAGATGTTTCATTGGTTATGTACACTGCTTATCGGAACTCGTCATAGAAGCCAGTCTAGAATAGCATGTTTTTGGCATCTTAAAGGAAGAATTTCAGGTTTTTAATACATGTGGGCTAGATCATCACTTTTTGTTTTTTACTTCTGAAAACATCCATGATGTTCTAGACTGATATTCAGATATGTAGTGTAAAAAAAAACAAAACCCAATCCTGAGATACCTGTATATCTGTAATTTGAAGCTCGAATAGAACATGCTTGTTGGCGAATAAATGAGGAGGCTTACTGGGTTTGCTGGCTAGATACCATATAATTTTAGAAGGCTGCAGCACACTATAATTTTACAAGCCTGTTTTTTGTTGTTTTTTTATGTCAGGTTTATAGGCTATGAACTGAAAGATGAAGTCAGAGCACTTTATTGTGATGTGTACACAGACTTTAACAAGAAATCCAACAACAATAACAGTAAACAGAGACAATTCAATAGAGCACGTTCAGAACATCGCAGCAGAAAGCAATCAGACATTACATATAGTATACAGTGATTGAATAAATTGTGGACATAGTATGATGATATGAAATTGCATGCTATTATAAAATATAAAAAAAATCCATAATTTTGATGTTACTATGTAATTATATACTTTAGCATAGGTTTAATGTAAGCATTATTATATTTTTAAAAAATGAAAATCCTTCTATTTGTATGGGCAATCAATATAAAGTTCATTAATAGTCATTCCATGTGTTTTATATATATATATATATATATATATATATATCAGCAACAGTATAACATGAATCTTTTAACAAAAGGTAGGGAGTGATGTTAAGAGTAAAAATGTAAACAGATGTGTTCATACTGGAGTTATTGTTGTCATATTTATAACTTAATATCTTATTGATGAGGCTAGACACGTCTAAATTTGTTCATTTAAATTTTTTTAATTTAAACATATGGCGTATATAAATAAAAAGTATTGCAGTATTGCTGCAAGCGTTGCTAGCAGGAGATATCAGCAAGGCTGTCGGACACTTGTTTTGACTGGCTTGGTCTACGATATGAGCCGAATGACACTAAGCGTGGTTGTGTCGAGAATGTGGAAATGTTTATGAAGTCGACAGAATCCTAAAGTTGTACAACTGTATAGCTCTTTTTATATGACTAAACCATGTTCTTACCGATATATTCCAAAACAGTAGACTTGGCTTGGTGATGCGCTTTCTTTTTTTTCTTCTCAAATTAAAAAAAAAAATTGCTTGTACTTTAGCAGGCTCTAGTATAGGCCTGTAGACCATTTTAGGACAAATGCTAATTCACTCTTACTGGCGTCATATGAAATATACAAACATGTCCACTCCTGCGAGAGCTCACACAGCATGCTCGACCCAAAGGTGATTAACTTGAGGAGAAATATGTCACCTTGGGATTTCAGACAATCAGAATATCTTTTTCTCTGCTTATACAAGAGTAAAGCCCTCAGGGATGATTTGTCTAGAATCCCAGACACCATTTGAACAACTAATCCCTACCTTGAATGTGAATGTCTGCTCTAGTTCAAGTTTGAAACCTCGCCTAATTTAGTATGCGACAGCACAGGGAGGACAAAAGGACAGCAGAATGCTGCTTATCCTGAAGTGAAGTTAGGTCTGCTAAGCAATAGTGCAAACAATAAAGTAGTCCCGGATAAGATTCTCTCATTTCTCTATTTTGTATATTAATCACTCTGCATCCGTTTTATACGTCTTGATAGAGTTTTATAGACTGATCAAGCGCTGGAGTTTTATTCGTACAGCAGGGGGTTCAGCTTAGTGTTATTGATAAAGATGGCCAAGTTTAGATGAAAACACTGCATGTGGGAGAACATTTTTGAGGTCAGATTTACAGAAAAGATATTAGCCCTCAGTTTTAAGTGCTACAGTTCAACGGCACCCTTACCTCAGATGACTTATTTAAATAAATAAATAAACACACAAGTTGAGACCAGTTGAAATGCATTCATTCATGATTAATATCAAATATATTAGTGGTACGCATGTTCCCTTCATTATCCTAGTGTTCCTCCATTTTATCTCAAAGTTATTTGTGATTTCTGTTAGAAATGTGATCAGCGGTGTAATGATATACAGATAGGTGTGAAGAGAATATAACAAACAAAGTATAGTATATTAGATCATTTTATTATTGTTCACGGAGTCTATTAGTAGTTTCACACAATCGTGATGTACAGTGTATGTCGGTTTGACTTTGGCATAAATGCCAGGCCTTTAAAGACTCAAGTTATGGATAATACTGAATCTTAACTGTAGTAAATACAAAATGTTAATGTGTTATCCACATAATCCCTAAAACTAATATTGGCATTATTTCTGAAACCAGTTAAATACTGAAACTTAGCTTCTTTTAGCCCACAGCTTTTGTGTTATTCATATAATACCTCATAACACAAGTGAAATTTATGCTTATAATCTCATAAGCTTAAAAGATGTTTTCTTTTGCCCCACAGCCATTCGTTGTCCATGATATGAAGTCTCTGCTAGAGGGTGAACAGTTCATAAACTGTCGTCAGATCCCACGGCAGGACCATCACAGGCATCTGAATGTGAGCTCGGTTCAGTCAGACCTGCAGCGCGAGGTGGAGCTGCGATTCTTCCACAGCTGCCAGTCACGCTCGGCCGAGGCGGTCAGCGAGGTAACAGAGTTTGCCAAGAGCATCCCGGGCTTCCTGAACCTCGACCTCAACGACCAGGTGACACTGCTCAAGTATGCCGTCATCGAGGTCCTCATCATCATGATGGCACCCCTCATGAACAAGGATGGCACGCTTATCTCGTACGGCCAGATCTTCATGACACGCGAGTTCCTCAAGAGCCTGCGCAAGCCCTTCAGCGACATGATGGAGCCCAAGTTTGAGTTCTCGGTCAAGTTTAACATGCTGGAGCTCGACGATACCGACATGGCTCTCTTCTTTGCCGTCATTATTCTCAGTGGAGGTAAGGCACTGGAGCAGGAAGCAAATATATTCAAATCCAAGGGAAGCTTTACGTCGCGTTAACCCGAGCTGCATTATGTAAATGAAAAAGGTCTCAGCGACGTCTTTTGGGTGTTCCTTGATTTGATCGTTTAAACGGATTGAATGATCCTGTGGCAAAACCACAAGTTATAACGAGATTCACTTTCTTCATAAACAACAAGTACAATGTCAGCTAACAATGGATGAAGGCAGTACATTACATTAAGTAATAGGTGTACTTGCTCAATATCACATGGTAACAGGAAGTCAAGACGTATGACAGTTTGGGTTGTAAGTAAACAATGTCAAACTGCTGCTTATTTATTACTCTAGCCACATGACCAGCACTGAGCTTGAAATCACAAGAACGACAAGCAAATGGTGACCCTGCATTTTATTCTGTGTTTATACATCCGACTAGAACGTAGCTTCAGTAACAGATTAACGCTTGGTCATTCGACAGCATTTGGCTTAGTAAAATGAGTTCTCAAAACTAAATAACCTCAGTTTTCATCTCTACGGACCATCAGACATATTCCGATGAAGGCATAGAGGTAACATAAGAGATGTGACATGTTTTGCCAATAGTAGACGCCTGCTGTTACTGATTTAGAAATGATTATGCATTTAAGATATTTTAAGTATTTAAAAGTTTTATATGCGCCAATCCAGCAATGGGAGAGAAGAGGTTTGAAGCGCTTTGAGGTGTCCAAAAACTAGCCAAATCCCAACTTCAATAGTATATACTGTAATAGTAAAATTTTACAGGAGGGGCTACGGTGGCTTAGTGGTTAGGATGTTTTCCACAGCAGAGTTTGCATGTTCTTCCCATGCTTTGGGGCTTTCCTCTAGGTACTCTCCCAGTCCAAAGACCAATTAGTTGATTGGCATTTCCAAATTGTCCGAACTGTGTGCAGTTGTGCCCGGTGATGGGTCCACAGTGTCCCCCGCCTTGTACCCAGATTTCCCTGGGGTAGGCTCCAGGCTCCCCTGTGATGCTGTGTAAGATAAGTGGTATGGAAAATGGAATGGTCTGTCTGTTGGCTAATGTAACATTAAATAGCAAACAGATAGCAAAAAAAAGGGTTTTTTTGTTGTTTTTTTTTTTTTAAGAGAATTCTTTGTAAGAAATATCCACACATCAGCATCCTGTCTTTGTTTGTGTTAGTGTATTCAAATTTCTGAAGACACCTAGTGAAATTTCTCAGGGCGCTATGCTGCTAAGATACAGTAAACCCAGCACACATAGCTACATATCCCAGAAACCTGTTCTCCTCTCCACTCATAATCCTTGAGGATTATTTAGGTAAGAAAACATTACATGACCAGCATTTCACCTCAAACAGTTTCTCTTCCTAACTCCCACATATGTATGACTCATAACTCGTTTAGCTTATACCAAGCCCAGGTGACAATAGTTCACATGGATTAGCATTTTATCTGGCCTGATATTGAACCAGAATCAGATTTAAATTTGGCTGATTCTGAATATTGGTTATCATTATTGTTGCTTCTCATCTCAGTGTTAAAAAGATGTCTTCTAGAGTTATCTCGCAGATTTATTGGTCACCGTTTTGTGGCCATTTAATAACATCTTACCCTTGAACTTTGATTTTTTTTGGATACACACATGAAAAATTAACCTCAAGGACAAAAATAAATAACTCGAGAGTCACTAATATATGACTTGTATGAAGTAGGAAGGTTCGGATATATTAAACAGTTGTGTAAAAATATTAAACAGACATGTAATCAGACTACTTTGTGTTGACTTATACAGATCGTCCAGGCCTGCTGAATGTGAAGCCCATCGAGGATCTACAGGAGAATGTGCTCCACTCACTGGAGCTCCATCTTAAAATGAACCACCCGGACTCCCTCCATCTTTTTGCCAAAGTCCTACAGAAGATGACTGACCTGAGGCAGATCGTGGCTGACCACGTTCACTTCATTCAGTTGCTCAAAGAGTCCGAGATCAACATGTGTTTACATCCACTGCTGCAGGAGATCATGAAGGACCTGTATTAGTGTATGGATTAGCTTGTATTAGCTGAACATGTGATCATGCTTTGGTTTACTGCTGAGGGGCTTTTTTTTTCCGCCCATCTGTAAACAGACAGAGGAAGATGGAGTAATCTGTTTGTCAGTATCAGGATGTTAGACAGAGAAGGTCACTTCTGCTATAATGGGAAAGGAAATATATTATATATTTTATAGGGATGCTCCGATCAGGATTTTTTGCAGCCGATTCCGATACCGATCGTTCAACGTATATATAAGTGATATGCAAGCTTTCTGTTGACCGTCACTGTTAACCTTTTTTTCCAGATAAAGTAATACCACAGATGTTGCCTTGGTTATATTCTTTACAGTAATGTTGTTGATTGTTGTTTTAACTGAGAATCAAATAAATAAGCACAACAAATATTCATTTTATAATGAACATGTTAATAGGCTTTTAAAAATACATGGCAAATGTCGAATTTTTCATTGTTTCTTGAGACCTCGTAATAATTCCACACTGGTTTAACGTTTAAACCTTAACGTCATCATGTGTTTCACGTCCTCACATTTTATGTCATCAAATTGCGATCGGTTCGTGAGATCGGCCAAATTTAGAGACTAACGATCGAGTCATAGAATGTGATTATCGGCCGTTTCCGATCGGCGGCTGATCAATCGGAGCATCCCTAATATTTTATTGGGTTAAAAAAATGTATGCAAGTATTTGGAGAGAGCTGCCTGTAAACCTGGATTGGAAATGTTTGTTTTTTTCCTAAGAAAGTGCACTTTCGTTTATATTGTTTGCAATAGCAGTTGAAGAGTTTTAAGAGTTCATAATAAAAATGTGATATGTGATAAACTCAGAACAAACCTAAATGATATCGTTTTAAATTCTTTGCTGACATGAACAGCTTAAAGTAACATTATCTGTGAATGTTTTTTTTTTTTTTTTACATTGTTCTCACTGGGGAATTATACATGTGAAAGCTTTAATTTTCGATTCTATAATGCCTTTTGTAAATACTATAAACAGATTTGTAATGCCAGCCTCTGTGCAGGCCTTGTCATGGCTGTTTTGCATTGAAAATGGTCGATGAAATGCTTGAAAATTGTAAATAAATATTTTCACATAACATCTGCCTCAGCTCTGACCCTGATTGACACTTACGCAAGTTATAGCATGTCGTATTAAGTCCACCTTCTCATTTTGCATTTTTTTTTAATGGCTGCCTTCTGATCGTTGGACTGGCAGCCTCAGTTACACGCAAAGCCATTTCCCAGGCATTACGTCAGACCTTTATTGTGTGCCTCTCTCTGAACACACCCTGTAGCGATTGCAAAATCTGACCTCCGCCACTCCTCACAGCAGCTTCACATCTGCCACTTAATCATAGAATTGCAGCTAACAGGCAGAAGACAGAAATGTTTTTAATGTAACTTTGTTTCCTCTGATTTCTAAACTCAATGGATGTATTTGGTAATAAATATAGAGGGACTGTAAAAAGCAATGGATTGTTACCAATGTTGTAAAAGGCTGTTTGCTTCTATAGTTTGGCTCTGGAATGCTTGTATGTTTAACGTCGAGCAAACTGCATGCCTCAAGAGACTTTAACCGTGCCATGAAGTATTTCAGAAACTGCTGAAATCTCCTGGGATTTTCCACACACAACTCTAGAGTCTCTAGAATTTCCACAGAATATTGCGAAAAAAACAACAACAAAAAAAGTCTAGAGTCTAAAATGGCTAGACTGGTTCGAGCTGACATGAAGGCTCCAGTAACTCAAATAATCACTCTTTACAACCACGGTGAGCAAAAAAGCATCAAATACACAACCCCTTCAGGCAGATGAGCTACACCAGCAGAAGACCACATCAGGTAATGCAACAGTCAGCCAAGAACAGGAATCTGAGGCTAGAGTGGGCACAGGTTCACAGAAACTGGACAGTTGAAGACTGGAAATCCATCACATGGTCTTTATCCAAAATTCAACTGTCCGGTTTGGTGAGCCTGTGCCCACTGTGAAGGCCACAGCATATGATATGATGATTTGAGTTGTATATTATACAGCAGTGGTCACCAAACCTCTTCCTTGAGATCTACCTTTCTGCAGGTTTCAATTCCAACCAAAATCTAACACACCTGTTTTAGTTGATCAAGAACTTCTTAACGCAATGATTAGATGGTTAGGTGGGCACAAAAACGGTTGGAGCTACAGTCTTCAGGAAGGTAGATCTCCAGGAACAGGGTTGGTGACCTCTGTTATACGATGTATAAATACTGTAAGAAGTAATACCAGATATATACCTGATAATGCTCATTCAGTGAGACAGGTTATGGTCCATTTTGTTTCTGCCACTTTGATTCAAGAAGTTGAGAGGAAAACTTAAGTGGAATCTAAAGAATTTTTTATTCTTTTTATCTATTTTTATTGATTATAATTAATACAAAGGCAGTATCAGTGATAAAATTCAGTAGAATCTCCGACCTACCAAAGAGCAATTGTGGGCTGGGACTTAGAGGAAGTCATTTAAACCTCCACAGCTCAGCTCTGGTCCTGGATTAGATTCTTCCTTGAAATCACTTTAGATAAAAGCATCTGCCAAATATCAAATCCAACAAACAACAATAGAACTGTAAAATAAATAACAAATGTCTGTAACGAATTACAACTTGTATAACAATGAGGTTATTTCATAAACTCAAACGTATTGAGTGAGGAAGGGTCCAGCCTATTCTCCAAAGGCCTGAGTGGGAGCGCACGGCAAACATGCAGAGCTGCAGAATATTCTGGAACGAGCCCTGCCGCCTGTTTTGATGATGATGATGATTAAATGTGGTTTTTTGCGTGTGTTTTTTGTGTTGTCAGCATATCCTTACTTTGTTACTACCGAGTCTCCAATGACCGACTCCTGCCAAGATCCTTCATAGATGCTGCCAAATCATTTTGAAAAATACATTTCCCTGCTTTAAAAGTCTTCAGAAGGAACACGGCCAAAGACAGCATTTGGTTTAGGAAGCAATACTCTAGTGCTGTTGATAGTCTCAGAAAAAAACTGCAACTTTCATCAGTCCTCTATAGGTGTATATATGAGTGGGTAGGTAAACCTGTAATATATACACTGCTATCAAAATGAAGGTCAGCTAAAGGCATAGATATAAAAAATAATAATTACATTTTTTTAAATGTAAATGGATGGCTGGATGGATGGATTATTAATTATCCCATAAAATATATTTATTCATAATCTACAATTATTTTTGGATAAATGTATGAAAATTTTTAATGAATTTTCATTAAATGAATGAAGGAATGAATCAACAGTAAATTGAACAAATGAATGGGAAATGAAATATAACAATATTCATAAACTATTAATGAAAAAGGAGTTGATGAAATTAAAACTTCCTTAATTGACCGTTTTCAGTTAATATATAAATCAGTATAAGTTGATGTATTTTATTTTTCGATCTATTGCTTCATAAAGCGTTCTTTCCATTTCTGACACACAGCAACACCAGCACTGAGCACTTGCGTGAGAATGCTGTGCTGTTTATCTCAGGTTGTGTGACTCACACATACGAGTCCTTTCTCCATACGTTTACACCTTCAGAAGCATTTTGTTTGTACAGATAACACACATTTTTATATATCTATCTATATCTATACATATATCTCTCTCTTTCTCTCTCTCTCACACACACACACACACACACACACACATATATATATATATATATATATATATAAAAAATGTGTATGC
>JAOUWY010000001.1:22124761-22135829 GCA_025728095.1 Prietella phreatophila | reverse complement strand
GGTGTGGCTCCTGCTTGGTTGGAATGAAAACCTGCACCCACACCGGCCCTTTCCGGATAAGATTGGACACCCCTGGTTTAGTTAATATGCTGTTTAAAAAATAATAATAATCGTAGGCCAAACATAGTCACTTGGACCCCTAAGAATAATAGTAAGAGTAGAATAACTTCAGAATAAGCCTTAGTTTTCCCCCTTCCCCAGCCCCTCTGTTGAAACTCTAAATGTTAAAACTATGCTATGGGGGTGGGGAAAATGCACAAATAAAAGCCGGAACAACTAGCATGGCAATCTTGATAATTAGTTAAATGGCGCACTTATAGTCGCTTTTATCAAAAGTGCTTTACACCGTGTCTTATTCACCCATTCACACGCAGCAGTGTGTGGCAGAGCTGCCATGTAAGGTGCTAACTTGCCACCGGGGTTCAGTGTCTTGCCCAAGGATACTTCGGCATGTGGAGTTACCCAGGCCGGGAATCGAACCACCAACCCTACGATGGACAATCTGCTCTACCACCTGCGCCACAGCTAGATCAGGGGTGTTCAGTTTTATCAACAAAGGGCCGGTGTGGGTGCAGGTTTTCATTCCAATCAAGCACACCCGATTCCACCCCTGAACAAGACTTTAACCTTTATTTTTAACATCTTCAGCTAGTAAGTGTTGGTCACAGTGCTACTGATATCATTTTCTATTTGATGGTCCTTTTAGTAAGGAAAAAAAATCTCTGATTTTCATGCAGTTAATTCATTTTTATTTTTATTCAAATGTCCATCCACCCATTGTCCGTACCGCTTATCCTTCACAGTGCCTACCCCAGGGGATTCTGGGCACAAGGCAGGGGACACCTTTGACCGGGTGCTAACCCATCACAGGGCACAATCACACACACATTCACATACCCATTTACACACGACGGACAATTTAGAAATACCAATCAGCCTACAACACATGCCTTTGGACTGAGGGAAGAAACCGGAGTACCCGGAGAAAACTCTCATGGGGAGAACATGCGGACACATGGCGGAGGCAGGATTCAAACCCCCAACCCCGGAGGTGCAAGGCAAATATAGAGGTTCGCAGTATCACACTCCTATGACATCCAGTGACTTTTACTCCAGATACGTCATATTACTAGACCTGCCTTGTATAAGACTGCCACAGTTTAACATCGGCGTACACTAGTCCATGAGTTATCGCTCAAAAATACACCAAAAGAGCAATCTTCTTCTCCCAAATAAACATAGGAGAGGAGCCAACTGACACATGAATATGGAATTTTCAGCAACGTTTTCAATTCTCCAATATTAACGAACACCACCTGAAAGCCCCACCCACTTCTATCCCCATTTTGCATGCTTTCGATTCAGCACCCTTGCGTTCTGTCTAGGTGAATGGAAGGATGTCTGTTCCGTTTAGTTAGCATTAGACATGTATAGACTTAACATCAGTTAACTTTATTCATCAGGGATGCAAAGGAGTACACATCTACACCAAAAAACCCAACAAAGAGCATTACAATGAAAGCTAATTTCATCTAATGTTCTGAAGACTTGGTGGGTGCAGTATTGTGGCAAATTCCTACTCCCCTTTGTGAGCATGCACGCCACATCACTAACATCGCTTGGCATGAAACGGTAATCATTATCGCATAAGCCTATTCAGGATGACAATGCACACACACACACACCCCTTTGGAAAAACTGTGTTCCAGAACCTTTTCGAATCTACACCAAGGCGCAGTGAAGCTATTTTGGCAGCTCTTGGTGGCCCAACACCTTATTAATGCTTTTTATGAGTTCTTTTCTTTACATGTTAAATATGTTTAGGTCCGTATTTGACTGTTCTTTGAGGATATGGTTGTACGTTTCCTCCTGCTCTTGGTGTGTAGCTACTCCGTGGTGGTGGAGAGAGTAGACGAGTCAGTCCGAGGTGCTCCTCTGAGGCCACTTACCTGGAGATCTTTAGCTGCTCTCAGCCGAACCACTGCTAACGTCTCTAAAGTAAACCCTTCTCTTCACCTTTCTCACGTTCCTACAGTTGTTCATTAGTATGTCAGGTTTGCACATTGTTTTGTTCGTGTTCCACGTGCAGGAGCTGATGTTTTTCTATGTCGTCGTGCCATCAGATATGACCGAGCAGGACTTGTCCTCACCAGAGTGCCTGAAAAAGTTCAAAGTTCAGGTCAGGCATTTGCCTAGATTTGGGTTTAATTATTAATACATCATTTTCAGCTGTATTTGACTGTGTGTGGGCTTTTTATTTCAGGAGATTATTGTGAGCAGATGGGTATCATCAAAGGAGCGAACAGAACAGGAGGATATCTAGAAATGATTCAGCTCTTGAGTGCCATTAAGTTCTAATAAAAAATTCTGTGCACTTTCTGTAATGCAGATTTATTGTGTGTATGTTTTTCTTTGCATAATGCAACATGCAGGAATATCTTAGTATGCAGATAATAGAAAGGTATATGTCCTTTTACACTTTTTGCTCCTAATTTGGGTCAATGGTATAGAGGTGTTGAGTGCATTTTTCTGCTAAATTTAAAACCACAGCACCCTTTGCCCCTTACATTGCATAAATCTGCAGTTACTGAGCACAAGACGTGTCCAACATTCCATAGTTCATTTTTTTGTCAGTTTTAATTAGAGATGCACCGATACTAAATTTCTCACCCGATACCAATAAGCGATTATTTCAGAGTGATATCGGCTGACACCAGTAGTTCTGCCTTTTATACCTTCTTTTCAGCTAATAATAATTCATTCCACAATTCTGAAAGAAATGCAAATAAAAGCTTTATTCTCTCCATTTCAACAAGTTGTTTCACAGTAACTAGGCTCATAAATCGAAAACTCATTACTCTAACATGAACACAATTCTGAAGATTAAAGTAAAATTTCTTAACTTATTGAAATGTTATTCATTCATATTAATAGAATTAAAACAATTCTAAAAACCCTTCTGTTAGGCTTCACATTCACTCACGACAAACAAACGCATTTCTACTTCACTGACATCAAACTGGTGATATATAATATCAACTTTTTTTCTATACATTAGCATTAACTGGATATGAAATGTACTACAAATATATTTTTCTGTGATTGATATATTTATATATACAGTTTGTTGTGGTTTTTTTTTTTGGTCAACTCATCTTATTTCAATCTTTCAACAGCGTACTGCCGCTTTAATTCAGCATGGCAAATAAAACATTTGACTCTATGCAGAAACTCTTGCTTTACTGCTGCAGCGTCCAGTGTAAATTTTAGCAGTACAGAGATTACAGAGCTTACAAACTCCAGTTTTGTCGTCATTCCACAAAATTGATGTTTTGATTGACAGGATATAATCGGCCCTGATCATTGGATGTTTTTAAACTATACCGATAGCGATTATTGGCCGATACATCAGTGTATCTCTAGTTTTAATACAGCTAGGTCTTAATAGTGCACTAGATCTAAGAGTTTTCTAGTGAACACACCACCTGCAGTAAAAGTAAGCAATGTGTGGCATTTCAGATGCAAGCACAAGTGTTTAGTAACTTTTTGGTTTAATAACCATTTTGGCGACTCCGGTGGGATGTTCCCCATCCGTGTTCTGTGATGCCCCAGATGACGGACATGATCATCAACAATTTGGTCTGACCTGAGCCGGCGATAATGTTCCTGCGGTCCTGACAAACATACAAGTGAATCATGCGAGTGAGTCGCCCTGTTGTCGGTTTGATGCTAGCTAAAATAAGAGTTCGATTGATATGCGTTCAGTCAAAGTTTCTCGCTACTGAATGACTTGTACTATTTTATACATCATGGCAACGAGTAATCAAGATCCTAAGGATGTTGGAGAGTCTTCCACACTAGTTTGAGAGTTATTCTTGCCTTTTGCTGATAATCTCAACTTTGAGAGGGAGCTAGGGCAAATGTTAAATAAGTAGTGGAAAGAAAAAGACCATAGAGTGTCCATGTGCATGCGATAAACCATTTCTTTCATTATTCCATGGCTCTTGGTCTCCTGAGTCTTCAGTCATCTTACATGTGGTGAGACTGATCCAGGAAGATTTACAACAGTTTTGGCATTCACATTAGTAAGAATAAATAAGTGACCATTTAGTTTCATTCATGTGGATGACATAAAGCCATGATTCCAATAATAGTAAGTCGTATTAATTATGAAGCAGTAAAGCCACAAATCCCAATGACTGGCTCTGCAGATGACTGACGTCATTTCGCTAGTCTCAACTTCAGCCCTGAGCTGCATTAGCATCCTATTCATTGTGTTTGTGACATAAAAATGCAAGAAATCTTCCATTCATAGTTTTGTCATGTTTTATTACAATATTACAATTCACATGTAATATGCATCAATTATGCACTTGAATGGTTTTTATTTCTTTGTGGACACGCCACATCCATAAATGCCAATGATAGCAGATTGTCTTGCTTCCTAGTGGGATTGGTTGGCATTGTAGTGTTGAATAGTCAAGCCAATATTAATCCATACAGGATTTTATTTGTGATTGTTGCAGCCAGAAATACTTGATTTTGCTGCGGATTTAAAAAAAATTAAAAATTTGCGGAAAACTTGAACTGGCTAAATCGCAATTGCACAAAATTGATTTGCAGTCTAATCTTTTAACATTATTATACAATATTACTATATTATATATTATTAGTAGTAGGATATTGAAAGATTTGGGTCGGATCCAATATTATTCCACCGAGTCATAGTTTTGACTGGCATGAAGCTGCATAAGTGTTTATTTCATTCAAAATTCAAATTAAGTCTTGCTCTTCCCATCTTTATCTTCATCATTCTGTCCTTCCTGTGAGTCTCTCTTCGGACTGTCCACAATGTAGAAGTGGTTCAGGGATATCTCCTGACACAGCATGGTGTACTTGGAAGCCCTTTTGATGCGTGGAAGGATGAAAGTCTGCGTGAACTCGTCTTTGCTGAGCGCTCGCTTGGATTGCATGGACAGCACACAGTTTATAAACATCAGCGTGTAGCTGTAGCAGTTGTGGTTCTCCTCATCAAAGCTGAAACGGGGGGGCATCAATAGACCAGAGCAGGGAGACAGAAGTAAGAAAAATATCTGCAGTATTTTCATACACTTATCAGCAAATGAAGTTCAGACTGTAAGAATCCTCCTAATTTACTTCAAATGTATATCCAAATACATAAAATATCTGCCTTTGCCAGAGTGGATCCCACATCTGGGCTGAGGAGAATTTCTCCAGGTACTGATCCCACTGATTGATGAGATTGTACATGTCAGGCTGGACTAACGTGATGCTGATGCATTGTTCCCAGCCCTCACGGTCTCTCCGCACACCACACTTAGTGTAGTTATACACAACACCTTCACAACAACAAAGAGAAAGAACGTTACACACTTCCACGTCGTTTCTGACATTCCTGAAGTACACCAACTCTTCTCAGTTTAACAGAATAGTCCTGGCAAAACTGAAAATGTAATCGATCAGCAAAAACATTCTCAGTGTCTCAAGGTTGCTTCATTTGTTTTGCACTACAGATATGAGGTAGCTAGCACGTAAGGAAAGCCTATAGCCACCAATTTAGTCGAAAATCTCCTTACACAACATGAAATAACAGTTTATACCACAGCGCTTTTGAATTCTTTATTCTGATTGGTCTGAAAGTGTTGATATTTTTCTATAACATCTGTGCTGGCAGTTATCATTTCTATAGTAACAGCTCATTCACAGAGACTTGTATGGCGGAGCGTATACGGTACAGAATCTCTAAAAGTCTAATAATAAATGGAAATGTGTTGTTATTTAGCAAAGAATGCATAACATTTGATATGATGAAGCTTTCTTTAAAGAGACGTTTATTGAACAGTTGCAGAATGAGTCTCCATCGTCAGCATTTTGCAATAATCAGAAAAGTATTTCAGACAGAGGACTCTAAATGGCCTCTAACAACTTAAATGAGATGTCTGGGACGTGCTGTTATTGGAGAGTAATGAACTTTAGGTGGTACAACAGGCTGCATTGCAACACTATAGCATTGATTATTTTCCTATCACAGCATGCCCTGTTGTGGTTTAGTTCCCTTACATATATATTAAACTATAACTAATATTATTATGCAAATCATTACAGAATTATACTGTACAACATATATTTTCCAGATGTTGAATATTCAAAAAAAATATACTAACATAAAATATACTTTCATGCTTCAAAGGTATTTCCCATATTTAGTTTGTAATAGGGTTGTATCAGGTAGATTAATATGTTGATAAATGTCCTGGTTATTAAACAACCGGAAATATTATACATATATACATATACATATATGTACACACATATTTTATAGATGGATAGATGGATGGATGGATGGATGGATATACCTTTAGTTACCTGAAAAAGTAAATATAATATGGAGCACATTTAGATATGTTTGTTTTGGTTATTCATCTCCTCAGAAATACATTATAATGTTATTTTAAAACATTAGAGAAACAACAACGCTTTTAATCTGTTCCATATTACACAAAGCTATGGCAAACTCTCAGAAAAAAGGGTACTAAACTGTACCATTGCTTGTCACTGGGGTCGTACCCTCAAGCATACAACTTTTGTATCTGTTACCTAGAAATATGTACAGTATAAAGTACAGTATTTAGTGTTATAGCTTTACCCTAAAAGGTTATTATGGTGCAATAGTGTACTTTAAATCATTTTACCAGTATACCGTTTCCACAGTTGCAGGTGAAAGAGATTAGATATGAACCCTTTCATGCAAAGTAGCTACAATTATGGTCAGTCAAATTAAGTATAAGATTTAAATCACCTCCAGATCATTCAAGATTATTACTGTAATCAATAGCCTGATTTCTGTCAGTCGCTAGACTATTTGCCATTGTCAGTGCAGCATTTCTCTGGTATATATGCATAAACATTCTACAGAAAAACTCCAAAACAAACATATTAAACATATTAAAATTGGTTTGTTTGGGGTTTTTAAATTAAAGACAGATAAAGAAGTAAACATCTGAATATATACAGCTGAAGAATCTGTATATCTTTTAAAATAATTTATGCATGAATAGGGTGTAGAATTAAGATGTAGAATCAAAGGTTTTTCAACTTTTCATCTTGTAATTAGAATTCCACTTTTAGTTAATTGGTGTAACATTCTTTGTTGTTGTTGTTTGTTCATTTTAATTAAAGCTCCGTATTTCATGTTTGGTTTAGATGTTATAGTGGATCATGACTCACCATTTGTGTCAGTAATTCCAGTATGCAGATCTGATCCACCATCATATTCTCTGCAAAACATTTCACATTAGACATTTTTTTTCATAAATGAGCAGAATTTCTTTTGAAAACTTGGTGAATTAAGGTCAGTCCTATACCTGAGTGTGTTTTCCTGTGCCGGAGCGATGAGGAAAGCGCAGGGGGTTTTGTGGCCGTTGGTGAAGGGGTTGGGGATGC
This sequence comes from Prietella phreatophila, assembly GCA_025728095.1. NCBI lineage: Eukaryota > Metazoa > Chordata > Actinopteri > Siluriformes > Ictaluridae > Prietella > Prietella phreatophila. Next base: position 22,128,365 of record JAOUWY010000001.1, on the reverse strand, counting down.
TGATGGGTGCCTCCTCCAGCCTTCTCCCACTGAAGCTCGTGCCACACTCGGGGCATTCCTCTGGCACGAAGAAACAAAAAATATCTTTGTCACAGTGACTGAATTTGATCACGCACTTATCCATTGGAGACAAGCATTGGGAGTGTCTAACTGTTCACTCTGCTCTCCAGCACCTTCCGATTCATTCTGGCAGCCTGACCGCTGCAGAAATCGAGGCCAACAGGTGTGTTTCAGCAGTCTGACGTCTCCTGATCATTTGTAACACAACTATCAGGTTGCATCCAACCCTACACCTGTGGAGCAGTGCTGTCTGCACATTAACGTGTAATGGGCATTTAATCCTCAATTTCCTGCAGAAGCAGGATCTCATACAGTACACTTACTGCTTTTATCACAATACTTTTCTGTCCCATCTACAGAGTATGAGTTCTGAATTCGAATGGAAAACCAACTCTCTGTTTAAATACATTTTAAACAAGCAAGAAGTAAAGGTGTGTTTCTAAAGAAAGAGTTTCTAAAGAAACACATCTGTGAAAGAAAGCGCAAAAATCAAAGAAAAGAAAGAAAACGATGGCTGGGTTTAAGGAAGGAGTTCTAAAGAAACGTGCATTTCTAAAAGAAAGAACACAATGAAGGAAGAAAAGTGTTTGGTGTTGAATATTTGGTGTCTAAAGGTTGTTTCTGTTGAAATATTAAGTTTAAATATGCATACAATTAGACATTTAAAGACTCCAAAATCTAGTCTTTAGATGATGTTAGAATGATTATCTTAGTGTAAAGACCTTTTCAAGAGAAAGACGTAAAGAACAGTTTGGAATGTTTATCTTTATTGTTTAATCAAGAAAATAAATTGTATTGTTATTTTCGGTATAAAAATCTAACAGGAATCCTTGATTCCATAAATCTAACATGAATACATGTTCATTCCTCTGCATTTTTGACAGGTAGCAGACATGGTATCAAAGGTCAAGGCTAGATGAATGATATGAAAATGATGAATGATAATGAACGTGGTGTGTGGATGTTGTAGTTCAAGGTGTCCAGGTTTGTAGGTGCATTGTGGGAAGTGGAGTTCAGTGCAAATTCTTCGTTCGTTCATGTGCAACCTTTATTTAACCAGGATAAAAACTCATCGAGATAAAATCGCTTTTACAAGTGACCTGGCCAAGACGGCTGCAAAAGCACAACAATAGTTAACACGTTAAGAAAAATTCCCCACATCAAGAAAATAAACAACAGATAGAAGAAAAAAACAAAAACATGGTAATATACAATCAAATATTGCAGAAGCAACTTCCAACGTGGCTATACTTACTGTATACTCCAAGTAAGTCCCATAAATTCAATCACTGAAGGGAACACCGTGAGTAAGTTGTTCCACATTGTTGAGACATTAAAATTTTTTCCCCATCTCAGACCTACCAAGGGAAACAAGATGTTGAATAACGTCCTTTGAGCCAAGATTGTAATGTTTTGTTTTTACAGAGATTATGGATGACAAATATGTCGCTAACAAGCTACATATTGATTTATAAATAAAAAAAATACCAGTGTGGGCGGCGTGACAAACGGATGTCTGATTTTTTTTTTTTTTATTGTCACACAATCATGTGTTTCTACTCTAGTATGTGCAGTTTATATAGGTTTATAAAGGAAATTGTTCTGCAAGACATAAATGGGTGAATACTTTGGCACATACAGTGGCCTCCACTAATACTGACACCCCTATGAATTCATATGAGAAAATATATTTGAAGTGTATTCTTATTGATATTTAACTTTTTTTGTACACCTGGGTGAGGCACAGGAAATTGTTCAACCATGACTTAATGTGCCACAGGGTATAAATATGAGGTAACATGTAGGCCAAAGTCCCTTAGTCATTCATAACAATGGGTAAGACCAAGGAATGTAGCTGTGATGTGCAAAGGGTTGTTGAGCTTCACAAAATGAGAAGTGGCTATAAGAAAATGGCACAAGCATTGAAAATGCCCATTTCCACCATCAGGGCAAGAATTAACAAGTTCCAGTCAACTGGAAGTGTTATGAATCAACCTGGAATTGGATGCGTGTCTATATCGTCTCAACGCACTTTGAAGAGATGGTTTAAGTGGCCAAAAAATTTCCAAGGATCCCAGCTGGAGAATTGCAGAAGTCAGTTGTCTTGGGGTCAGTCTTGGGGTCAGAAAGTCTCCAAAACTACAATCCGAAGTACATACATCAAGTTCTCATAGAAGTGCCGACTCTCCTATAGGTTAACAACCTAATATCATGTAAAACATTTTAATCATTTAATTATTATAATCATTTCTAATCCCCAAAATTCCCTGTTAAAAAGAAAACCTATCTAGTACATATGCAACTGTAAACCCTAACCAATCACTTATTGTCCTGACCCATTGTCCTGACAAATCTCACGATCGTCCTAACAGATCTGACACTCCATATTTGGGAGACACAATCCAACAATCAAATTTGTTTCATATTATAAATTAATAATATTTAACATAAATCTAAGGATTTAAATATATTACAATTTCAGTATATCACAATGTGGAGTAATGTAAGTGCAGCCTGAGTATGAGGTGTAGGTGTTAAAAAAAAACATTTCAAAAAGCTCACTTACCATGTGCTCAAAAGATCAGTGATTGAAAGACCCCAAAACACATCACCCAAACAATATTATAATAACTGCCATCACAGCTGTGTCTATAAGCTAATACTATAGAATTAGCTAACTTTTCCTGTCAAAGTTCCTCAAGGTCTAGATATTTCAATTGTACAACAACCAAAATGCAAAATGATATAGTCTAGATGTAGGGCGTAAGAAATTATTTGGGACACAGCCTAAGTCAAACCTTCAGGAAGGCTCAGTTTCTCAAAACACAATCACAAATTTATTCTTTAATAAAGAACTCTGATTCAGAGTCAACATTTACATTTGTTGTTTACATTTCACAATAATGAAAAATACTATTTATGTATCATTGATGATAAACATATGATCATCAACGGTTTGGCCTACAATTCTTCAAACTTAATCGTGTGTGTTCTGAGAAGTACCCGTCGTATCAACTGTTCTACTTCCACTGTAATTGTTGGTCAATATTGTTGTGAACATGGAGGAGCTGGCATCCTTTTACAAGCCAGTTTCACCTTACAAAGCACATTCAATAGAAGTCATTCCTAATGCACAGTACGCATATCGCATTGTGAAAGAAGTCGGCACAATACCAAAGCATGTCTTACCCACACCATGTGTTTCAGGAACCTATCCATTAACCATGAAAGCATGATTACCAGAAAGTCCTTTGGAATGTATTAACATAACATTATTTAACTAAAGTTTATTTGTTATTAGTTAATTAGTCAGCTATAAAAAATGTGTTACACATGTAATATTATAAACATATATTAAAATGCATTTCTTAGATACAAAAAGGGTGGCTGTGGCTCAGGTGGTAGAGCGGGTTGTCCACTAATCGTAGGGTTGGTGGTTTGATTCCCGGCCTGGGTGACTCCACATGCTGAAGTGTCCTTGGGCAAGACACTGAACCCCAGGTTGCTCCCGATGGCAAGTTAGCGCCTTGCATGGCAGCTCTGC
>JAOUWY010000001.1:22082780-22094134 GCA_025728095.1 Prietella phreatophila | reverse complement strand
CGGGGAGAACATGCAAACTCTGCACACACATGGCCCCGGCGGGAATTGAACCCCGGACCCTGGAGGTGTGAGGCGAATGTGCTAACCACTAAGCCACCGTGCGCCCTTCTTTGTACATATAAACAATTTAAAAAAAAAAAAAAAGAAGAAGAAAAAAAGAAACAAAAAAAAAAGGGGTTATATTTTTCAAACATTCAAATATAAACCAGACTAGAAATTACTGAACAATGGGTGGACCTGGGTAAACTAAGGTGGGCCAGAGTCTGACAAGAAAACTCAAAAGAACTTAAACGTTTGCAGAAAGTGGCCAACAAGTTGAAAAGATATTACTCGAGGTTTGTTCTTGCGCTAGGTTGATAACCCTGCTTATGGTCTAATTCACTTCAGGTCAGAACACACTGTGCCATCTTTACAAATGCCAGGTGTTTACTGTAGCGTACACACACACGTTGCCACTTGCTATAGAAGATTAGAACAAAACATTTCAGGAACTTTGCCAATCTGAAGGCTTAAAGGGGCATGTCGTTCCAAACCCGCAAGATTTTTGTTCATCTTCAGAACACAAATGAAAACATTTTAATGAAACTTCTGAGATTTCAGACCCTCCATTGACAGACCAAGCAACCAAAACTTTCAAACTCCAAAAAGTTCATAAATGCATCGTAAAAGTAATTACATTACTCCCAATTCTATGAAGCAATACGAATGGTTTCCATGTGCAAAAAAACCCCCCAAAAAACTAAAATTAAATCTCAATTCACAAAATATCTTCACTTCAGCAAATTTGATCTCTGTCGCACGGTGCAGTGCTTCCAGGGTCCCGTTGTATCGCAAGAGCGGAGAGGCTTCATTAATATGTCTTCATTTGTGTTCTGAAGAAGAACGAAAGTCTTATGGGTTTGGAACGACATGAGGGTGAGGAATTGATGACAAAAACGTTAATTTTAACATGAACACAACAAAAGGTCTGTCACAGGCTGATCAACTCAAATTTTAAAAAAATAAATAATCAATGTTTTATTCAAATGTTACGTTTCCTACGGGCTATGTGGTCTGTTCAGGCTTAGGCTTAAATTGCAAGGGAACATCTCCATCCATCCATCTTCTATACCGCTTTATCATTTTTCAGTGTCGCGGGCACAAGGCGGGGTACACCCTGGACAGGGTGCCAGTCCATCACAGGGCACAATCACATACACATTCATACACTACGGACACTTTAGACGCGCCAATCAGCCTTCCATTTGGACTGGGGGAGGAAACCGGAGTACCTGGCGGAAACCCCCGCAGCACGGGGAGAACATGCAAACTTCGTACACACAGGGCCATGGTGGGAATCGAACCCCGGACCCCACTGCTAACCACTAAGCCACATGTGCCCAAGGGAACATTTATGCAATGAAATTAGGACATAATATTGTTTCAGAAGAAGCAAACGTATCATTACTTATTCCAAGTAAGCATTCTTTTAAATCTATGAGGAGAACCATTAAACGGTCTGTTGGATTAATCTTTGATTGTGGGGACATAATTTTATTGAAGTGAGGATTTTAAAAAGGGCGGGAATTTTATCACATTTAAAAAAAAAAAAAAAAAAAAAAAAAACAAGTGTTTTAGCTTTGCAACACGCATTCCCCAACAAACTGCATTTCAGATCTGTTCTCCACTCTGAACGTGTGTTCCTGTGTTAAGAAAAACTGAAATACATTTCACGTTGTTATATTATCTAAATACAGTGTACGAGTGGCGGGGAAAATGCACTGAATGGCATCCGTTTCAGAGATGGTAAACTGTTCTACATGGCAGCACATTGCACAGAAAGGTCACCGGTTGCTGAGTAATATCACTCAAAGCGCCCTCTTAATGTGGCAGCTCCTAGCGAACGAGAACTTTATTTATTTATTATTTTTGTGAATACTGTTAGCAAGACCGCAGTGTAACCCCTAGCTCCAAGAGAGATTGTTTTTGGGGTGGGGCAGTGATATAAATAGGGGATATCAATGCAAATGTGTGTCCTGAGTTTTGGGATTTTATCATAATCTATGTTCATTGCGTCCAATTTCCCAAATAACGATACCCGACTGTGGCAGTGCAATGAAGTCACATTATGCGAAAGAGAGTCAATCGCTGGTGTCCATCACTAATTATGACAAACCCAAGCAAGAAGACTTGTTTCTAAACTTCATACAACATATTTTTCAAAATGTAAAATGCTCGTCATAACATGCACCTGTGATACACATTATGATTAAATAAAATGGACTTGCTCAGGTTTATTGATAACTCATAAAAACAGGAAACAGCATATCAATTTGTTCACTTCCCCAAAGACAGATGTGGTTTAATATTAAGCAAACGGGAATTTAATATTGAGCAAACCCTTTAAAATTCTCTCTTCCAGGGGTGTCGTATCATGGCTGACCCTCTAATCCAAACTTTCTAACAAACTGAAAAGAAAAGGTCTCTGAACAACCCTTAGGAATATCAAAGAAATGCATACCAGCACTAATCAAAAAGAGGTGGTTCGGCAGCAGTACGGTGACAAAAATAAAAGGTGTATGACCATAAAACCAGACCACAATTTGAAAAAGCAAACACATAATGCACAGACTAGACAAGAATAGATACCAGGTGCATGCTTAAATTCTTCCCATTGGCTCTTATCTGGCGCCCATATACACTAACCGGTTAGTGCATAACCGAGTTTGTGCACTCACTCTTATCTTAAAACACTGAGCACATGTACTGAGCAGGTGTATGGAACCCCTGTGGGGAGGAAGAGAGGGGATACGTCACATCTCAAAACATGCACTAATCTCACTAGCAGCATGAGGTCCTTACAGCCTATACGCAGCTTTCTAGATATTATGCAGCCAATACACCATGCATTCTTTATGCATCCTTGCATGTTGAATAAACCATGGCATCTGAAGGGGAGGAGTAACTCTTCAGTCTGTATACAAGGTGGTGCAATTTCCACTGAAACTTTGCAATGCACTTGCCCAACACACCAGAAGTCTCCTGTCCTTTGTTTGCTTAGTTAGAGACTAACCAAGGCAAAAATAATACACTTGTCTGTCATCAATCATGTACATGGACAACTTTTCCTTTAATTCCAAGCACCGTGTTAAATACCTGTAATACTCACCATGCCATTTCCCTTTGAAAACCGTCCCAAATGACCCAGACCCAATGCAGGAGAGCAGAACCACCTCGCTGGCATCAATCTCCCAGTAGTAGCAAGAGTCTCGCTTCTCCCTGGGCCGCTGAGGGGGAAGGAATTACACTTTATGAAGACAATTTTCAATATTGACTATTAATTTTTTTTTAAATAAAATCAAAGCAAAGCAAAGAAGCACCTTCTCTTTTACCCTAATCAAGTATTAAGACTGTATTAATATGCAAATTAGAAATATTTCAATACATGTACACACAAAAAAAAGAAAAACCACCAAATTATTGAGATTATATTGTGAAATCACTGTAAAATAAACAAATGTATTAAAAATCAAATTTGTTAATGGGAGATTTCACCCAAAAATGCTCCCAAAGAGGAAATAAATTATACAACAAGAAAATGTTTTAGCAAATGAATACCGAAAACCAGTTAGCAAAAATGCAACTAGGATCATGCCATTATGTTTCCAGTCTAGCCGTGTGCCAAAAATACATTTTACTACCAAATATGTACAATATCACAAAATTGTAACATCATATTTTATTTAAGAGCAATAAAATTCACAACATTGTATTAAAATGCTCAACATCTGCACACTATATCGCAGATTGAAATAAAAGTGCATTAGAATATAATGAATAAAAATAAAGTAATGTTTGAGTAACTAGTCAAATGGATCAAGACAGACTAGCATGCAGTTATAAAAATAAAAAATAAAAATGAAAAAAGAGATTTAAAAACACATGATGAAACTTACTATTCTGTTTTTGTCCTGAGCATTAGATGAAGCCTTTTCTCTATGAACAGGGCCTGGAGTTTTGGCCTGAGACCACCCTGTGGGACTGAGATTAGGATGTCTTCCTGTGTGGGAAGGACATAAAAAATAAGACAAATCTGACGTGAAAATGTCTTTTTAAGTCTTACGGAAATATCTTCATAAACATTCTCACCTGAGTCCTGACTTTTTGAGGCCTCCTGTTGGGAAAGGAGGAAGACAGAAGGGTGTTTAGTTGTGAACTGGTATCAAAATGTATTGCATTTCAAATGGCTAAAAAAAAGTGGAATATGGAAAGTCCAGGTCTCGGTCACAATTCATACAGAAATGATCATACTTTCCAGACAATGTTTCACTCAGGAACATAAAAGACACTCCCTGCAAACTTCTGACTTCTTAGAAAAAAAAATGTATTGCTTTAGCATCCACAAAAATTAGTCTATTTAGAGCCTACTAGTGTCGTGTAGTTTACGGTTTGCCCCGTTAGTGCTGCTGTAATTTGGCTCTTCAGTCGAAGCCCAGGCTACAGTCCTGATCTCAGAAGAACATGGGAACAAAATCTCTCCATCTATATACTGCTTTTGAAACAGGTTGTTTCTCAGTACAATGTATAAATTATTGCCGTACATCCAACTTCTAACATTCACTCTTTAAGTGCTAGTTGATCATTTAGTAAGCTTTCCATGGGATCTTATGGCCTCTTCATGTCTGAGCAACCCTGTGAGAAAAAGCTTAAACTCTAAGCAAAAACTTTTATATAAATTAATTAATTAATTAATTTTTAAAAATACAAAAAAAACCCACACACTACGGTCATAATTATTTAACCCTACAAATAAGAGTCTACCAACAATGTAAAAATCCTAGTTCACAGAGGTAAGACTCGAGTGAGTCTATTCAGTACCCGAGTATTGTCAAAAGAGATTAAAAGACACTAGAGTTCATTTCATTCAATTGTGTTTGGCTGGTCTGGGAAAACCAGTCACAAGTGGCTGTTTTAAGGAAAATTGCTAAAAATAAATAAACTATATTTTATAAATATATATTAAAAAAAACACATGCACACACACAAAGTATCTCACAAAAGTAAGTATACCCCTTACATGTTTGTAAATATTTGATTATATCTTTTCCATGTGACAACACTGAAGAAATATATATATATATACACACACATATGCAATTTCTTCATTGTTGTCACATGGAAAAGATATAATCAAATATTTACAAAAATGTAAGGGGTGTACTTACTTTTGTGAGATACTTTGTGTCTGTGCGCGCATGTGTTTTTTATATATACACATGTATTTCATCTTAGTTACTTTTTTTTTTTTACCAGCAAAGATCATGTTCAGCATCTAAATTCTATTGCTTGTGATTTAAACGTGCAAATTATAGTTACAGTTCAAGCCTGTAGCACTCAGAATCTAATTTTAAAAAATGTCAGAACCTGACCTTGTGAAGTGTTTCCCATGACACTACTCATTTAGTCTCAGATATATTTTTAATGCCAAAACTGACTCACAGGGAATACTTAAGTTCTGGCCACCCAACTGCAGTTAGTTAAATCTAACACAATAAAGTGATATATACAAAACCTTTAATAACTTTTGGTAAAAGGTCTGCACTTATATTGCACTTTTTTTTAACCTTAGCGGTTCTACAAAGCACTTTACACTGGTTCTCATTCACACGCAAACGGTAGCAGAGCTGCCATGCAAGGCGCTAGCATGATTTCCATGAGATCAACATTACTGTTCCCACCCAAGATGGACATAGAGCTCCCACACCTCCTAAATCCAAGTTTAACACTAGTACACCACTAAACCATGCTTGTGCCTATATATACACACAAAAATAAAACCCTCATGCAAGTACAGGAGCAAAACAAAGAAAAAACCAAACTCCTGTGAAGTCAGGTTTGGACTCCTCACCTCAGATGAAGCCCCGCCTGCAGGCAGGCTGCTGCTGACCATGTGGACGTTGGGTGTGGACGTGGAGCGTTGTTTCTGGGAGAGAGAACCACTGGAGGGTGGCAAGGGCGCAATGTAGTTAAAGGCATGAGGTGTAGAGTGTCTATGATAAGCGCTATAAAAAAATAAATAACATGGGATTTTCAGTCTTCATTCAAATACAACTATATGTAGAATTATTTCCTAAAAATAATGCCGCAACATCACTGTAAACACAGTGTATGTTTGTTGTTGATCCAACTTCTAGTAGACTACACAGGCCAGGTTTGAGACGTTTAGTAGTGTTGAGACAACTACAAACATGAGCCTCGAAGCACTGTGGTGGAAAATCATAACAATGACGAAGCATTTAATGTGGCTTCATGAAGTGGGATTCCTGATCTAAAGATCTGATTAGATCCCTCTGATTTGTGCTAATGCATTCATACTGAAGCTAATGCAATGGCTTGATGCCTTTAATAATGGCTCAGTCCAGTTTGGTAGACACATTCCTGTAAAATCTTGCATTTCAATGCTATTTAGTTGTTGTTGTTTTTTTGTTTTTTTTTTATAAAGTATTACTTTGACCAAAAATGAACTTTACCCAGTGTTTGGTATCCAGTGTTTGTTTCATTAGTTTTTGGACACTATTAACAATGTAACTAAAGGAAGTCTCTCACAGCAAGCTTTTCTGTCCATGTCCAAATCTCCCCATTCTTCACCTCAAATGACAATGGTCAAGTACATAAAAATCATCCATCCATTTTACATACCGTGTATCCTATGCAGGGAGCCTGGAACCTACCCTCAGGGAACAAAGTGGTTGACATCTTAGATGTGTCACTGACCCAACGCACAGCACAACCACACACAAATTCATACTATAACGCATGTCTTTGGACTGGGGAAGGAAAGCATGGGGAGAATATGCAACTCCATGCACACAGGGCAGAGGCAGGATTGAAACCTCCAACCTGAGGAGGCACCAGAGGTGCGAGGCAAAAGTGCTAGCAACTAAGCCACCATGCCCCTACATAAAATCATTGATAAATAAATGTAGTGGTCCTTTTTAACTTGTTAGCTACATTAACCTTTTAGCTCCAATGTAAAACTACTGAAACAAATTTAAGAAGGACACAACATATCTTGACAGAATAAACTTGAGATAAATGGGAAAACTGTAAATATCATTGTCTTGCACTTTGTACTGGTCCTGCCATCCACAAACCAACTTTACCAATGGCATTGTACACCAATAGAGTACAAGCATCTCAAATGTTTTTTACTAAAAAGCTCAAAAATTGCATCGCTTTTTTGTGCATCTTCACTGTATTACTTTGCCTTCTTGGTTACACATTATCTATAGGTCAGTCTCAATAAAAGCTTTAAAGCTTCTGCCAAATGACTACATCAAAATATAAATGTTGGACGTCTTTCAACTGTAACTGTATCTCCAGTCCAACACTAATGTAAAAAAGCCATTTCTCGATTCTAACATCACCATTAAGAGAAGGTATATGTGCAATAGTCCAGTCTTCTTACAGGCATGACATGGCAGCAGCAGTCTCTAATTTAAACTAGAGACCAGTTTGGAGAATTTTAGCCACGACTGCCCAATCATTCCAGGAGGGACATTTTGCTGTGTTACTCATTAGCATTCATTCTGCAGGAACTCTGCCTGTTGTGTCTCACATTATTTCCATATCCAAAGCCACATGACCACTTATTCTAGGGGAATTCAGCTTCAGTAAGCTTTTGTATAAACTTCCTCAAATGGGCTTCAGGATATGAGACTATAACATTGGGTGGAGTGCAAAAGAAGACTTTAAACAGTTTTGCTTGGGTTTTTTTGTTTTGTTTTGTTTCGGGGGTGGGGGGGGTTAACTATCTAAAAATGCTTCAGTTAGAAATTGTAAAATGAGTTATAACAAATTTTCAAGACTATTAAACAAAAAATATATACTTTAATTATTCGCTGCTTTCATATCGGTCTTAGAGTACTGACCTGACAGGAAGTCGGGATAAAGAGTCTCGCATCCTCCGAGATGAGAGAGGTGGTAGTGATGGAGTTCCACTTTCTCCAGGTGTGGGAAACAAACTGGAAGAGGAAGAGGAGCAGGAAATTAGTTTGTGCCATTTATGCAATTCATAATACTTTGGCACAACTTGAACTGGCAAAGCAGCATTGGCTTAATATCAACAGATAAACACTTGGTCTTGTTTAAAGTAGAAATAGGTTAGTATGACATAATGCAGCAACAGTGTTGAATAATTCCACCAAAAATCCATTTACATTTTTTCAACCAGCTAAGACATGTTTGGTGTTTTCAGTTTCGCACTGGAGCTACAATGCTAATTTACCTGAAGCCTACAGTGCACAGTTTGCTTTATTTAAACTGCATGTCATCACACACTCGCATCAAACCATGCTGGGTTGTACAGTATCTCAAATAGTCTTAATTTATTGGATTCTGAGACTGTAGGACTACAGGGGACAAAATGACATCACAGAGCTGAAAACAGTAGTGGCAGCCACCTTGAACCCAGAATCACTTTCTTCCTCAGCACACAGTTTGGCGTCACTCTGTACGAACGTCATACCAAACAAACTTGAACTTCAGAAGTGTTTCAGACAACAATATAGATCCAATTCTTAATTGCAGTGTATTCTGAGGTGTGTGTAATGATATAGTGATCAAACTCTCCCTTATCACTGCATTTCTGATTTCTTTCTATAAATGTTCCTACTGGAATGTTTGGGAGGGGGCATTACAATCCATTAGAAAAAAGCAATAATCAGTGAGAGTTTCCATCATGTAATGGAGCTTAATGGGAATTGGCTTAATGGTTTCCATCAGATTCCTGTAGGTTTCCATTAGACATTTTCTGGTTACTAGTAATCCAAGAACAGAGCATAACAGAGCCTCCTTTAATGTGTGGATAATTACCATGAAGATAAAATGACCAATATTTCACTGCTATTCTTTGGCTAGGGACTTCTGGCCTTCAACAGAAGTCCCTCAAACATCTCTATTTGCAGCATGCAAACAATAAAACAATGCAATTGCTCTTTACATTTAAAGATGATTTAAAGATGAACTAGAAATTACAGGAGAGAGTTCAGTCGTTTAATCATCTAAAGAATAGTCCATTGTGCCAGGCCTTGCCCTATCTTCACGGATATGTATCTCCAAAGAATGACTAATGAGTATAGCTAACACTGTATGCAAACTCAGTGGAACACGAAACTACTGCAAGTCAAGTGCAATGGGTGCATTTAGTTTCTTTTCCGATATTTCTTCTAAATAAAGTCTAATACTGCACAGCAATCAGTTTACACATCCTTTATTCACATCGTTTTTAGTGAAATCATAAAATTTGGAATATCCACATATGAAAACACAGTAATATAAAAGTATAATACAGCCCCAATTCCAAAAAAGTTGGGATGCTGTGTAAAACGTAAATAAATCTGGATGGAAGCATATATTGCTCTAAAACATGTATATAGCTTTCAGCATTGACAGTGCCTTTCCAGACGTGTGAGCTGTCCATTCCATAGGCACTAATGCACCACCATACCATAAGAGACACAGGCTATTGAACTGAGAACTGATAAAAAGCCAGATGGTCCCTCTCCCCTTTAGTCCTCTTTAGTTTAGACGACACAGTGTCCATGGTTTCCAAAATAATTTCAAATCTTCTGACCACAGAACAGTTTTCCACTTTGCCTCAGTCCATTTTAAACAAGCTTTGGCCCAGAGAAGACGGCAGTGTTTCTGGATCACGTTCACATATGGCTTCTTCTTTACATGATAGAACTTTAACCAGCGTTTGTGAATGGCACGGCAAACTGTGTTCACAGACGATGAGTTCTGGAGGTGTTTCACATCCCATGCAGTGATCTCCATTACAGAATCAATGCAGTGCCGCCTGAGGGCCCGAAGATCAGGGGCATGCGGTATTGATTTTCACCCTTGTCCCTTTGTGCACAGGTTTATCCAGATTCTCAGAAACTTTTGATGACATTATGTACTGTATATGATGAGATATTAACAGTCTTCACAATTTGACATTGAGGAACATTACTCTGAAATTGTTCCACAACTTGTAGATGCAGTTTTTCACAGATTGGTGAACCTCTGCCCATCTTTACCTCTGAAAGACTCCGCCTCTCTAAGATACTCTTTTTATACCCAATCATGTTACTGGCCTGTTGCCAAGTAATCTCCAGCTGTTTGTTTTTAGTAACACTTACTTTTCCAGCCTTATGTTGCCCCCGTACCAACTTTTTTGAGACATGTTCCGACAATCAAATTCAAAATTACCTTGTTTTTTCATAAAATGGTATGTTTCCTCAGTTTAAACATCTGATACGCTTTGTGTGTTCTATTGCGAATAATATGCAGGTTTATGAGATTTGCAAATCAATGCATACTGTTTTTATTTACATTTCACACAGCGCCCCAAGTTTTTTGGAATTGGAGTTGTAAAATAAAACTGACTGTCTTATACAACTATGGCAGAGCTGTAAGCCCTATTCAAACAGCATTTGTATTTCATACTGATGTCTCTAATGAAATATTTATCTCCTTCATTACAGTAATAAATGGACATGGGGTGAGCAAGTTTTTGAGACCTTTTTTATCCACTCATTTTATCAAACTATCATTTTATAAATACTTTTTTATCAAACATGGCTGTTTGTTTTTTTTTATTTATTGTTTTTGTAGCATGTGAATATAAAGTGAGTTTTTATATCAGCTGAAACAGAGACAACTGCTTTAACCCTCTTACCCCAACGTTCCCACAGTAGTATGCCCCATAACCCTATATTCCCTAGAGAAACAACACACCAACCCTGAGTTCCTGGGCCAAAATCAACATTTTAATTTGAACATTTTTAGGCCTTATAATAATGTATTTGTGTAATATTACTTTGAAAATAAAGGAGTTCAGTGTTTTTACTAAACTTGGAGCACAATTCTTAACTAGAGAAATGACGAAAAATGCTCACTAAAATCCTTCTACTCATTTAGAAGTACCATACGAGCATCAGCGTGGTCAATGCCTTTGAATAAATTCAAGTAAATAATAAATAAATAAATAAATTTTAGCGTCAAAAATCAAGTTCCTGGTGATAATCAGACCAGCAGGTAGTGTTTTCACGAATGCACAGAACTGTCCCGTTACGACTCCAAACCCCTGCAGTGCCAGTCGCACTGCTTGATGCTGAAGATGAAGACGAATCAGGGTTTGAATCAGGAGAGTTTGCGTCACTATCAGTTTTGGTTTCAACATCGCCTGAACTTTCACTGTTGTCACTATCTAGAATCCTTGCTCTCGCCTGTGTAACTGTGCATGTTTTTTTCTTTTTTTCACTGTTTTAGATGTACCTGTGTTCACTGTAGATGTAACTTTAGCTGGAACACGATTAGCTTTTCGCTTT
>JAOUWY010000001.1:22066287-22076905 GCA_025728095.1 Prietella phreatophila | reverse complement strand
TGACCCAAAAGCACAAGAAAAGTCACTCAAAATCATATAAATAAGCCACAGAAGTTTTGGGATTCTGTTCTGTGGACAGATGGAACAAAACTGGACATTTTCAGCACAATGGAACAGTAGTATGTGTGGAGGAAGAAGAATGAAGAAAGAACACTTTGTCCACAGTCAAGCATGGTGGTGGCTTGGTGATGCTCTGGGGCTGCTTTGCGTTCTCTGGCACTAGTACCCTGCAGCACGTGGAAGGCAAGATGGATTCACTGAAGTATCAGGAAATCCTAGAACACGTCATGCCGTCTGTGAGGAAGCTGAAGCTTGGGCGACACTGGACCTTCCAACAAAACAATGATCCCAAGCATACCTGAAATTCCACCAAGGCTTGGTTGCAGACGTAGTCCTGGACGATTCT
The DNA here is from genome assembly GCA_025728095.1 of Prietella phreatophila. Lineage (NCBI taxonomy): Eukaryota > Metazoa > Chordata > Actinopteri > Siluriformes > Ictaluridae > Prietella > Prietella phreatophila. The sequence continues at coordinate 22,076,499 of JAOUWY010000001.1, read as the reverse complement.
ACAGGGCCATCATAGTCTCTGGTGTGATTTGAAGAAGGCGGTTGCAATACACAAACCCAAGAATATTACTGAACTGGAGACCATTGCTCATGAGGAGCGGCCAAGATTCCTCAGGAACGCTGCCAGAAGCTGGTGTCTGGCTCTGCATCTTGTTTGCAGCAGGTCATAACAGCAAAAGGGTGCTCTACTAAGTACTAAAGATGCTTGCCATGAAGGGGTTGAATAATTTTGAAACTGGAGAAATCATTAGAAGTTGTATTTTCAATTGAATTTGTGAAACTTTGAAAATAAACTTGATTTGCAATGGGGGTTGAATAATATTGATTGCAGCTGTATTATGATGACATTATAGGACAATAGGTCCAAATGTTATATGTTAAAACTGGATGAAATGTCTAGAGTTTACCTTCTAGGTTGTTCTGGATGGAGCCTGAACACAGCACAGCACTCAGGCTGGAGTCCTCGAACTTTAAGGGCCTTGATGAGGCAGCTGTGCAGGGTCATGCCTGGTCGTACATTCACCTGAAGAAATCCAAAGCACACCAAGTTAGGTACAAGCCAGGCACAGACGACAGAACTAAAATCGAAAATTTATTTTGATGAACAATATGTGAATATATAAAATTTATGAAATACCAGAATTATTAAAACACTATTGTAAATGCTAATGGTTTTAGTTTCCATGCGTCAGGTAGGTTACAATCCAACTAACCACAGTACGCTGCTGATTTGGCAGATAAACACGAATCGTGTTAGCTTTGGAGGGGTTTGTAATTTTCTCATCATCCGATGAGCGTCTGCGATAAGGAAAGCTTTTGGTTATAGTAGGAGACATGCTGGAATCTTCAAACACTGAGTCTCTGAATCCAAACCCATTACTCAGGGTCTTCCAGGTCCCTTGGACATGCTCCATCAGGCTAGACGACGATAATCTCAACAATCTACACCAAGACAAGACAAGCAAGACTTACAAATCAGCAATCCAGACATAATAAATTCCAGTGCCAACCCAAAATTTGTCAAAATTTAAATACATTTTTTAAAAAACAATGAGAATTAAAGCAAAACTTGAAGATGACATTTAATGGCCTTGAGCACAAAACAGCCACTGACAAACAAGAATTTACCACAATATCTAAAAGATCATGTCAGGTGGGCTTTTATTGTCATTCCGCTACGATAGATAGATCATTCATGATAGATCATTCATGCACATAATGCAGTGGCAGGATACCCAGGACTACATAACGTGTAAATACACAATGAGAGACCAGGGAAAACTAACAATAAAATCAACAGGACATTAATAAATACTCAGGATAGTACATACTAACTACACAAAAAGACAATACTGGGTAGAAGAAACTAAACAATTGTGTGTAAACTGTAGACTCTACCCCCATCATGCTACTGGTTCGAGAGAGAAAGGAAAGAAAATAAAAAAGAAGAAGAAAAAAAAAAAAAAAAAACGAGAATGTAGAAAACAAATAAAACTTTCACAGACGATCAACCTGATAAGTACAGCCCAGTGCATTGCAGAGCGCTGTTATTAAAAAAACCTTCTCTCAGCGTTTTTCTTAGCTACAGTACGTGCACATAGTCTTACTTCCTTGCAGTCAATTTGAAAATGTGCCAAAGTGTGCGAGTGCTTAATCATCAAGTGCCTGGACTAGAAATGTTGGTAGGCAGATAGTTATCACATGAGGTGTATTAAAACAGCATAGCTGCATCTGATAAGCTGCCTTTTCAACCATGTTCAAATCACTGCTTAGGGGGTATGTAAACGTTCTCATCAACATTTCACACATTCATGGTTTTGCTTCATCAAGCAGGAAGTCAACACCTTGAACTTACCCCCTACCCGAGCAGCCATATAAAAATGCCACCCGGATAAAATCCTACTCACAATCTCATACGTTACGAAGTTCTGTTTAACTTTGCAAAGTTATACTTCCTATTTCCCCATTATGATGCTCCTGTCATTACCACCACTGTTCAGTGTATTTTTATTATTCATTTATTATAGGGTTACTATAGATTAGGGGTATAAAACAATATCACTCACAATCTGGATTGATATTTATAACATATTTATATCTGTAAATGGGCATGGCCTAAACCAAAAGATGTTTGTTTGTTTTTTTTATAAATAAATAAATAAATGAATGAATAAAATACCCTACCCCTGGAAACTTTTATGGAAAAAAGAAGAAAGAAAACCAGAGGTAGCAATGCCAGTATGGTGTGTGAATTTTGGCTCTAATTATGCCCATAATTAGCCTCAACTAAAGATATGCATACTAGCATAAATTAAAACATCACAATCCAGACCAAGTTCTTACTAAGGACCACCGTGCAGACAGTATATGTTAATGAACATGACCTTCACTTGAGCTTCTATCCGACAGCTTGTTCATTCATTCATTTTCCATACCGCGTATCCTACACAGGAGGAGCCTGAAGCCTATCCCAGGGAGTTTGGGACACAAAGCGGGGGACATGCTGGACGTGGGGCCAGCCCATCGCATGGCAAAATCGCACACACATGCAGACACTACAGACAATTTGGAAACACAACGCATGTCTTTGGACTTTGAGAGGAAGCCGGAGTACCCGGAAGAAACCCCTGAAGAGCAGGTAGAACCCTAGAACTCCATGCACACAGGTGGGATTCGAACAGCCAACCACAAGGGTGTGACGCAGACGTGCTAGCCACTAAGCCACCTTGCCCCACTCCCTCCTACAGCTTGTTCACGCCCGCATATACATGTATATATTCCTACTACACATGCATCCTTTTCAAAAAGGCATCTGAGCTTATACTTCTCATTGAAAACATTGTTGAAAGGATTCCACAAGATGTGTTTAAGGCTTTGCATGAGAAGAAAAAAAAATTCTTAGTCAACATAAGTCAAAAATGTCAGCAGGAAATATGTCTACTCCAATCTGTTGCTGTTCAGCAATTCAAGCCAATATCTGTCTATAACGTGCACGCAGTATGGGATCAACTGAAATCTTGCTTCACATTTTATAAGTTTTATTCATTTCTGTACAGGTTTCCTATGACAGAGGACTCAGATCATCTGCAAATATCAGCCTCAGATCACACATGGCTCTAACCTTACAAGCAGAATCACACTGCAAGTAAATCAAAATGAACTCATTCTGTTCATCACTTATACCGTTGTTTATTCAGTAACGTAAGACACAGTAAGTAGTTTACTTAGAACAAGCAGCTGATTTTACATTCTCCTCGTCTCGATCAAGCTTGCAGCACTACAGAGGTGCATCTTTTCGGAATTACAAACCCGTTCCACTGGTCTGTGCACTTTGATGAGCTTTAAGTTTTCAACTATGAGCAGGGATTTTAACACTCCCGACCTAATCTAGAAGGTCAATGGTTAAAAATAACCAGGTGCATTTCGAAACACAAACTTTTTTTGGCCAATCAAAAGCTTCTCACTGAACATCCTGTTCATACAGAATAAAAAGATACTCAAGCCTCATTAATCTGCTTCATACTTGGAATTGTATTACAAACCTTTTTTTGTCTGAAAATCACCCAAAACCTGCTTTGAAATCCATAATATTATTACATTTGACTAAAACACAAAAATCATAATTGGACCCCAAATTGAAGCCCAAACGCATTTCGTCCTCATCAGGAAATCCAGATTCTATTATTATACAAACTCTGGAGCAGAAATATTATTGCAAATAGAAACCAACACACTCAATTTGACCAACACGCCAAATGATCGTCCCCAGCGAATACAGATAAACCTGTTAATTAAACACAAATTTATGAAGAATAAGTTTGACAAGAGATGTATGAATTGCTAGATTTAAAGCGGTGCTTGAAAGTTTGTGAACCCTATTTCTATACTCACTTTCACACAAGTCCTAAAAGTAGACACAGGGAACCCAATTAAAGAAATGAGACAAATACATTATACTTGGTCATTTATTTATTTATTAAGGAAAATGACCCAATATTACACATCTGTAAGTGGTGAAAGTATGTGAATCTCTTGGATTAGCAGTTACTTTGAATGTGAAATAAGAGTCAGGTGTTTGGCATCAACAGGATTACAATCAGGTGTGAGTGAGCACCCCGTTTTATTTAAAGAACAGGGATCTATCAAAGTCATATCTTCACAACACGTTTGTGGAAGTGTATCATGGCACGAACAAAAGAGATTTCTGAGGACCTCAGAAAAAGAGTTCCTGTTCAGCAGGCTGGAAAATGTTTATGATGTTTTAGGTCAGATTTATGTACATATATAGAAAGTTCTAAAGGGTTCACAAACTTTCACCAATGCCTTTTATAATGGCACCATCTGCAATCTGCAGGAAAAAAAAATTGTTGGGGTTTTTTGAGGATTTAAATGCTTTTGTCTAATAATCCAATGAATAAAAAAATTAAGCACATTTGTGTATGCTGATGAATACATAATTTTTTGTTTGCATTAATAATAATGAAAAAAGGCAAATATATTACATATATTAATTTACTTATTTTCCATCCCTGTAGCTACCATAATTGGCTAGGCAGCAAGTCAAATTCTAGCTATATTGTAATTGCAAACATATAAAGATTGAATAATGTTTTCAGGCAAAACAAATTAGTTGTTTTAACTGAAAAATCATCAAACAGTTCAAGATAGTTACTTTTCACACTAAAACATGCCATTAACTTGATTTCATCAGCAAAAACATTCTTCCATTTTAACAGAGTAAGTACTTTTGTCCACCAATGATCATTAGCAACAACACCAAGTTCATGAGCAATGAAGCAGACCCGATCAAGAAAATAGCACAAAACAACAACAAAGAACACAATACATATACATTTGCTCAAAGAAAGCCTTTTTAGGTGCATTCCAGTTAGCTTTTACCACTTCACAGAATTCAAAACAAACAACTGTTTGTAAATGGATACACTTAGACAGAATGACCGAGTCATCGCGTCCTTTCTTATTGTAAATATTGGAGAAAATGGATGTCTTTTTTGTTTCTACATGACACGGTAAACCACAATGTTAAACATTAAATTGTGCTGTATGTAAACCTTAAGAAAGAAATGGCATGCACAATAAGAAAGAAGTGCATACACTCCAATGTTTGTCTTAACCTGTGCACTGATTAGGGAATTGTCTTCAATCAGCTCCATTGATCTTATGGATTATCTACAAACAGGTGACGAGTTAAAGTGATTCAATGCCACAAAATACGGATTTATACGGTTATGTTGTTTTTAAAGACAAGTTGCATAACGGTCAAAACTCCACAGACACAAATTTTGCAACAGGAAAAAACGCAAGATTATTTCAAGCCTTAAGGGGTACTTCTTAGAAATACATGAATCACGAACGAATTGGTTATTTTTCTGCAGTTAAACAGTATGCAATGGAGTATTAGCTAGGCTAGCTGTTCTTACACAAATGTAAATTCATTCTTAGTCATGTAAACAGAAAAAGACAGTATGAAAGACAGTAAAAAAGACAGTATGAAACCCTTGTAGCTTACACAACCATGTATGGCTGCAGTTATGGCTACAGCAAATGGAAAAATGTACAGATCTGTCCAAGGCAAATTAGTCTATTAAACAGTGCCTCTAAGATTTTGTTATTTTGTGTGCACACAAATTAACGTGAAATCAAGCAAAGTCCGCAATATTCGGAGATTCGTGCCATGACGTGTCATCATCACAACACAAACTCTTTGATTCACACGAGTCAAACATGAGTACCGCTAAAATGTCTCATTTACCAAAACAGATTACCCTGAATATACATGCAAAACAAATTTGTGCAAATGAAATTCGGCTAATTCAAGCAGTTTTTCACAAAAAAATTATTTTCAATAAAAAAATGGATCACATTTTGAAATTTTGGAGAAAAAAAGAAATGCAGCAAAATCAAGTATTTTTGGCCGCAACAATCACAAAAAAAACTCCACAAACTCCTGCACGGACTGATAAAAAATAAATAAATAAATAATTTTTTAAAAAATAGTAGATAGTAGAATGTGCTACTCCGTACATATTAAAAAGAAGCATTGAATGGCCTGAATTTAAATATTGAATGGCTGACCCTTATGATGCAACAACACTGGCCAGTCACATGTTCAATATGAACCAAATCAACCAATAATATTTCCTGATCCCCGTGATACCTATGCAGCAAAACTGTTGCAGTGACAATTTCCTCACCTAAATAAAACTGTAATCTTAAAAATCATTCATTCATTCATCCTGAGTAACTGCATTATCCCAGTCAGGGTCATAGTAAATAGGGAGTCTATACCAGGAACACACCCTGGATGGGGGACGCCAGTCTTTTGCAGGGTATCACGCAGGTTACCGGAAGGTGGCATGTTTTGGGAAGTTTTACGCAGACACACGGAGTAAGCTGAGCTCTGGAGCCACGAGGTGGCAATGTTACGTGCCACTCTAAGCGCAATAATCCAGCCACTTCCTGTACTGCTTATCCTACACAGGGTCATTGCTTATCCTACACTGGACCCTGTCCCAGGGAACTCAGGGCACAAGGCGTGGGACACCCTGGACAATCACACACACATTTAGACACTACGGGCAATTTGGGAATGCCAATAAGCTTACAAAGCATGTCTTTGGACTGGAGGGGAAGAAACCCCGGAAACACGAGGAGAACATGCGAACTCTGTGCACACAGGGTAGAGGCATCCAAGTTCAATAATATTGCAGTATATTCATCGTTTAAGGAACTTTAAAAACCGGTGTAATCGCAAAATAAGAATAACAACGTCTTCCTGCAATATCAAAGTTATAATAAGGCCGATATTCCATCTTGGTGTGTGGACTCAAACGGTTCATCCCCTCAGACTCCAAAAACTAGTCATTTCTATGGCAACACAAACACCACAAAGTCTTTCACTCATAGATAGCAAACGAATACTACACGCAAAAAATTAAAAAATAAAAGACGGGGGATGTTTGTAGACATGTTATAGAACTAAATCCCAAAAACGAAACTCTAAGCTACACTTAAATGTGAAAGCTGTCCTGTCAGTGATCCATCCTCTCATATATATTTGATATATCTGAATCAGATGTCAAGACAAAATGTGCACAAGTATCTCAAATTTCCACAGTGTTTACTTATAAAGTATGATGAGGACTACACTAACTGTACAGAACTATTATGACCTAGTACAGTAACACACCCTCCATTTTTTTTGCAGTGCATTATGGGACAGAGTATCCATTGCTCTCTGCATATACAGTAGTACAGATGTTTTTGTTTGTCTGTTTTCAGAATGTATACGCAGTAGTCTTCATTTAGAATAGTATACTAACTATTACTGGGATTTATATGAATCCATTTTTACCGTTGCTCTGATTTCACACAGTATCTTTATGCTTGAAATGTGGAATAAAATGTCATCCGTTGAAATGTGTTGGTGAATCAAATGAATCGAATCTGCGATTCATGCACTTTAAAGCGGCGTTCTTCGGAGGAACCGATTCAGTAATATGTAATATGACACGTACTGAACATCACTAGGAAACATACACGAAACATTTAAATCACACCAAGTATTTTTCACTTGTCCTTCCAAACGTCAGTTTCGTTTTGACAAATACCAAAAAGCGCAGTATTTCCATCTGAAATGCATGCCGAGTTTAATGTGTTCGCTCATTACCAGGCAAATTACAGGACATCTGCGTGTAGCAACATCCATAATCCATAACCCACCGCACCTTATAAATAAATTGTTAATCTTAACATACATTTGCAATGTTGCATTTCACCGGATTGAAATAAAAACCTGTTCAATTCCATTGTTAATGCGATCATCGTGCCAAAGCAAGTGAACTACTTACTCACCAGGAAAAGAGTCGGAGAACTGTCTCTGCGTTATTTCTTTCCACCCTTATTCAACTAAACTTCGCCTCCTGAGCTACGATTGGCTGTCTGCTCTGAACTTTGCACGTGGTTGCAGTCAAGGGACCAATCCTGGTACAGGAGGCGGGTTTGTTGACAGCGTCTTTGGGAGGGGACGGGACGACGTAGTGACGTCATAGAGCTCGGCAGTAGATATAGGGCATTTTGTTATAAACTAATTGATATTTTGTTATCAGGTGAAATAATACCTTTTAATTGACTCTTAAATTGAGCTTGTTAAAGTTTTTTTTTTTAAATACTCTGACTGATCAGTGATATTATAAATATATCCTCGCGTGAACTTGCAACAGTCCTGTAGGTTACTTTTTTATATATTTTTTTTATTATTATAATTTTTTTAAAGGAACATTCATGTAGGTTACTTTTTTATTATTTTTTTTATTATTTTTCATTTAAATTTTTTAAAGGAACAGTCCTGTAAGTTACTTTATTATTGTTCTTATTATTATTATTGTTATTATGATTATGATTATAATTATTTTTTAGTTTTTAAAGTTTTAAAGGAACGGTCCTGTAGGTTACTTTTTGATTATTATTTTTTTATTATAATTTTTTTTTTAAGGAAAATAAAATAAGGGACTTAACGATGTTTTTGAAATAATCCACGAAGTTTAAATAGTCTATCATTATTATCATTATTATTGTCTGCATAAATATGATCTAAAACATCATCAGATTTTCACACAAGTCCTAAAAGTAGACAACAAAAACCCAATTGAACAAATGAGAGAAAATATTATACTTGGTCATTTATTTATTGAGAAAAATGATCCAATATGACATATCTCTGAGAGGCAAAAGTATGTGAACCTCTAGGTTTTAGCAGTTCATGTGAAGGTGAAATTAGAGTCAGGTGAATTCAGTCAATGGGATGATAATCATGTGTGAGTGAGCGCCCTGTTTTATTTATTTAAGAACAGGGATCTATGAAAGTCTGATCTTCACAACACATGTTTGTGGAATTGTGGAGGACCTCAGAAAAAGAGTTGTTGATGCTCATCAGGCTGGAAAATGATACAAAACTATCTCTAAAGAGTTTGGACTTCACCAATGCACAGTCAGACAGATTGTATACAAATGGAGGAAATTCAAGACCATTTTTACCCTCCCTAGGAGTTCTCAACCAACAAAGATCACTCCAAGAACAAGACATGTAATAGTCTGTGAAGTCACAAAGGAACCCAGGGTAAGTTCTAAGCAACTAAAGGCCTGTCTCCCATTGGCTAATGTCAATGTTCATGAGTCCACCATCAGGAGAACACTGAACAACAATGGTGTGTATGGCAGGGCTGCAAGGAGAAAGCTACTGCTCTCCAAAAAAACAACACTGCCCCTCTGCAGTTTGCTAAAGATCACATGGACAAGTCATGGCTGTTGGAAAGATATTTGTAGACTAATGAGACCAAAATATAATTTCTGGCTTAAGAACTTCAACTGTTTTGCTACATCTGGACAAGGACAGCTTTCCATCATTGCTAGAACAATGAACTCTGAATTATACCAGTGAATTCTACAGGAAAATAACATGACAGATGTTCATGAACTGAATCTCAAGAGAAAGTGGTTCGACAACAATCCTAAGCACACAAGTCGTTCTACCAAAGGCCAAGTCAAAGTCTAATAGAATAGACTAATAAAGTCCGTCCTTATTGTTCTGTACTGAAGAATGGGCAAAAATTCCTCCAAGACGATGTGCAGGACTGATCAACAGTTACCGGAAATGTTTAGTTGTAGTTATTCCTGCACAAGGGGGTCACACCAGATACTCAAAGCAAAAGGTTCACATACATTTGCCACTCACATATGTAATGGAACATGCAGCACTGTATTAATATAAGGAAATACTTGCACAAACAGAACCTTTTCTATGTATTTTATGGTGGACTAACCTGAAGCTGCTGCAAGTCATCTTCTTGGATATTCTGTGAAAGGTTGTATATCTACAAAAGAACCATTTATATATAAATCAATAACGATGCACAACTAAATACAATCACTGAGCTTTTAATAAGGAAAATGAGGGACTGTATGTATGGCTGCACCTGCACTGAGCTGGTCATTGTGCTGAGGGCAAAGATTGTAGCACAGTCTTTCACAGTGGACTGGTTATCAAATGCTCCCTGCGTGTCCATAAGCAACACTGCCACCTTGAGGAAAGAGGAGTTGATAAACTGTGTTTAACATGATTATACTGTTCACGATTAAGAATAAAGTTTAAGTACTGTACAGAAGAACCAGCTACACACACACACATTATATA
>JAOUWY010000001.1:22043165-22053474 GCA_025728095.1 Prietella phreatophila | reverse complement strand
AATGACAACCGAGATCCTACAGTGTGACATGGCTTACAGCGGGGATCGTGTTCGTACAAGTCTGACGAGCAACAGTCACAAAAGACTATTAAGAATCGCGCAGTGTGCACTCAGCTTAAAGACAGGTGACATAACAATCACTTTAAAACAACGATCGCTTTTGATTACATTATTTCATCTGCAGCCTCATGAAAATACCATTTTAGTAACTTAAGCCCAATTAAATTAGGGTTAAAATGGTAGCCTATTTTTTGTGCTAAATTTTTTTTATAGTAACAATAACAGTTGCTACACCTACACGAGTGATACTTGTTGCTTGCTAGCGTCAACACGGCTTTAACCTGGTCAGGACTTTATGGGGTTGTTTAAGTTTGTTTTACATTTAAAAAAATAAAATAAAATAAAAAACAAAACGTAACTCTACAACCAATCTGGCAACCTTTCTTATGTCAGTCCTACCAATCTGGCAACACCGAGGTTCTTGCGTGCCGTGCGCAAACAGCGCGTGGCGCAGAAGCGCAGAGAGGGAGGCGACCTGAGGAAAATAGAAACCAAGCAACGAAGCGTGTATCCGAGGTGAGTGCGTGTTTTCCAGTAAACTGTGGCAGAAAAATCACAATATAATACCATGAAAACTAAACGCGACGCCGTCCTGGTGTCGGAAAGGGTTGGGTTTCATTCTTAAAAAACATTTCCAAATTCGATAAAACTCCTCAGTTATGGTGTTGAAGATAAACGAGTTGCCATGTTGTTTTTTTCTACCCCTCCCCTACTAGACTGGCCTACTGCGCCACGCGCGGCGCGGGAAAACTCGGCGCGCGCTTTATGAGCGGCTGGTTTCGTTAATTTCTGCGGCGTGGAACGGGCGAGTGTCCCGGGTGTGACACTGGGGGAAATGGCTGGGTGAAAGAGGGGAAGAGCAGCTGTAAAACGTCGTTTGTTTGTGTGTTTGGGGAAGGCGGCGTGGCGCAGCTACATGGACTCGACGAAGGGCGCAGCTTCTCTAAAAACTTACAACTCCAGCATCAGAATTATCTCTGTGTCTCAGAGACAGTTTTTTTTGTTATTTTTTTATAAATGAGTTATGACCTCAACAGACTGGAGGGTTGTTAGCTCACTCGTTAGCAAGCAACATAGCTGTAGTAGTTCTCCCCTGGGCTGAAGTAGCCATGCTGGCCTGGAGGGGGCGGAGTGTTTGTTTGTCTGTTGCAGGTCTGAAACAGAAAACTTTCCGCAGAGCAAGTCATGGACATTTGCATATGAGCTTTGGCAGGTTCAGAAGTGACAATAGTTTTACCCACCCCTTTCAGGCCTGTGTGTCTGTCCAGTCCTCTTCCAGGCAATGTCTCGGGCTGTTTTCCCCAACAACGTCTTGTCTGTTTCTTCGTCAACAGCTTCAAGTCGAAGACTTAAGATGAGCAGCAACGAGTGCTTTGGCTGCGGTCGTACTGGCCACTGGATCAAGAACTGCCCAAACGCTGGCCGTGGCCGCGGTAAAGGACGTGGACGGGGGAAAGGTGAGAGCTTGTCGAGGGTGTGGTCCTGTGTTGAGATTTCCAAACTGTTAAAACGTGTTCCCTTTCATGTTTCTCATGCAGATCTGTTCTGCTATCGCTGTGGCGAACCGGGCCACGTTGCAAGAGACTGTGAAAGAACTGAAGATGGTAAGTATATGCTTTTAGTTATATATATATATATATTTATTTATTTCAGCCCATACATGATTTCACAGTTTTTTCTGATTGTTGGGGCCAGACATGCTTGATTGTGGAATGCAAATTGCATGAAATTGTTTTGCTCAAGTCTTTCGCCATGATGCTTTGTTGGTAAACAAACTTGTGTGAAGCGAAGAGTTCTTTGGCTGAATGTGATGACGTCACACGATGCGTCTTGGCCCGATCCCGCAGGAAATCTGTGGTAATTTAGAAAAATCGCAAGCTCGTGAGTACCGCCGCGTTCCGTTGCTTTTGCGTTTATTTCTCCGATTGCAGCGTGACTGATGTAGATCGTCTAACACCACTGAAATACGTCTTAGTCTTCCTTTTTATGTTTTGGAAAAGGTCTCTAAGATAAAGGCGCACCGAGCGTTTAAATAACGCGGGTAACTGTGGCTCTTCGTGGTTCTGTTCCATAAATCTGAAATCGATGTGTGATAACCCTGAGAGTGCGATGAGCTTCAAAATAAAAACATCGTAGTGACATGGTAGCGGTGAAAATGATTAAAGCTCAACAGTTATTCAGACAGTTTAAGGACTAGTTTTATTGCACTGTTAAATGAACAGCGGTTGAGAGAGTTATGTTGTACTGTAATTATATATAAATAAAAGTACATTTCATCATTTATTCATTAAAACAGACTTTAAATAAACATATTTTTTTAAATGACTGCTGTATGCACTTAAAATATAGGAATGGAGAGCTTTGAATTTAATGCATCGGTCGGTGTAAATAAAACATCATTTGATTCCTAATGAACAAGCCTCAACCAGTATAACTGATACCAGTCATGTAAAACTTGTGGTAATGATTAATTGCACAATCTTAGCTTTTTTTTTATTTTTATTATTAATTATGAGTCAGTCAGTATATAAGTAGTTTACATATCTACCACTGCTAAAAGGTCGTTTGAATGTAATGACACTTAAAATGTAAGGATGGTGCCACATAATGGAAACAAATGAGTGTTTTGAACATGTTTGTCTATTTGCATTCCCTTCTCTCCGCCTAAGCGTTGAGGCAGTTTCCAGATTTTATTGATCTTTTTTCTCTACCTTGCACCAAATCTTCTGCAGCCTGCTACAACTGCGGCAGGAGTGGCCACATCTCCAGAGACTGCAAGGAGCCCAAGAAGGAGAGGGAGCAGGTCTGCTACAACTGTGGCAAAGCCGGCCACGTGGCCCGAGACTGCGACCATGCCAACGAGCAGAAGTGTTACTCCTGTGGCGGGTTCGGGCACATACAGAAAGGTTGCGAGAAGGTCAAGTGCTACAGGTAGACGTTATGATTAAATTGCAGAGTCTTGAACAAAAGTCTAGTCTAGAAGTATTTCACTGCCCATTTTCATTGTGCTTATGCTTAATATTAAGTCTTTTTTTTTTTTCTTCTTCTTCTTTTTTTAAATCCCCGTTTCTGACTTCTTGCTTTGTTCTCACCCTGTGTAGGTGTGGTGAAATTGGCCACGTCGCTGTCCAGTGCAGCAAGGCGAGCGAAGTCAACTGCTACAACTGTGGCAAATCCGGGCACCTGGCAAAGGAATGCACCATCGAGGCCACCGCTTAGTCCTGATTGCCTGGTCGCCCCTTCTTTTTCTGATTGATGGTTGTATAATTTTCTCTGAATCCTCTTCACTGGCCAAAGGTTGGCAGATAGAGGCTAGTCCCAGGCCAGTGAGCTCTTGACGCGTTAAAAGAAGGAAAGGGGTGGAAAAAATTTCCACTTTCTGCATTTAATACAAAAAAAGTTTATGTTTAGTTTGGTAGAGGTGTTATGTATAATGCTTTGTTAAAGAACCCCCTTTCCATGCCACTGGTGAACAGGGATGAGTGAGTTGAGTGGGAGTATGCAGCTAAGAAATGTTGTCGAGTCGGCCTCTCTGGGCCTCATCGAACGAGGCCTCGGGAGAGAGCAGTAGGGAAAAAAAAATCAAGGAAATGTGAACTTCCAGGTATGATTTGCCTTTTTTTTTTTTTTTTTTTTTTAAATCTACGGTAGTGAGTTGCGCTGAGTGATTAACCTGGGAAAGCAGTACAGGACTCATGCAGTCAGATCTGCCCAGGCCCAACCAGCAGCACGCAGCTAAGTGGAGAAAACAGTTATTAAATGCATCATTGACAAGCAAGTTTACAGCACATTCAAAACATGAGAGAACATGAAAAAAATTAGCAGAACGATAACTTTGTAAGGCGCACGTCTGGTCAAGTGGAGCAGCAAAGAAATCAAAAAGTCAAGTGTGGAACCCCACGATTGCAGGTCGTTTTACCCAAGGAGGTGGGGGGAACACTTCAGTGGAATAGTGGTGGGTGGGGAAAAACTATGATTTGGAGTTAGGAGAAAGGTGAATGTTTTCACAGAAATCAAATGTTATTTTTGTACAATATCACTTAGACTACTGTAAAAGTAAAAACTATCATTCGCTTGTACTCAGTTTAAAAGTCGGAAGGTAAAAGCAACTGAAGTCCTAGAAAATAGAAATGTAATTTTAACTATCAATAAAGCTGGAGGAGGAAGGGGAGTGAGAGTGAAGCTTCATTTCTGAGTGGACTCTTTTCAATTAAGACTCGAATTTGAAATACCACACAATGGGCAAAGTGCATAAGCAACATAACAAACAACAGTGGATTACCAAGACGGTGGTGGATTGGGTGGGGTTGTGGGCATTCAGTTTGTATAGAAGTAATAGAATCTGATTTGTCTTCATAAGGATTAAAGCGTAGACAACTTCTGTGGCTTTTTCTGTCGACTTTTTTGTGGAACAGTTACCTCAAGCAATTTTTTTATTCAATATGAAAAAAATAAGCAGTGAAACTGTATGTTTGTAACATCAACGTTTATGTCTGTGTAAACCAAGACGTGAACATGTGCAGGTGACCAATATGCATATGATTCCGAAAGTAACAAATAGATTAACTTGACATATACAGGGTTCAAGATGGGGGAAAAGTATAGAATTTTAGAAAATATTTTTGGGTAAGTGCAGATACTTAGTTTGGATTGGGGGTGGGTGGGAGGGTAGGAGACTCATCACTAGGCTTCTAAGTCAATTGCCTTGGGACCTTTCTTACTTGCTGCAGTAACGCAGGCCCCCCTTTACATATCAAATTTCATGTTGCTCCTTTTGATGATGCAGCTAATGATCCTTATGTTTAGCATCAAACTGGGATATGGTCCGAAATGTTTAAAATGCGGTTTAGAAGACGTCTCGAAATACGAAACCTGAAATTAGTAGCGTTTCCAAAACTATGTGCTGTATCCCTGCATAATTTTTAAAAAATGTCCTTCTAAAATGTGATTGAGGCGTATGATTGTTAAAATAACAGAGACGAGGAAAGTGTTTCAACACACTGGTACTGTAAGACAGTACACACACCGTGAATGCTTCCCATGGGCTTAGAAATATTATAAACAATCCTGATAAGGGCACTGAACACCCCATCAGTCTTGTATATCTAATAGGCTATTCATCATATCCTGGATAATTACTGTGAACATCTTATTGACTGCCAGCTCAGATGTTTCTCTGTGCGGCATGACTCCCCTGGGTGTTTCAAAAACGAAGTACCGGTAAAGCCCGGCACTTGAGTGCTCGGCCCTTCTTCCTTCATCAGCAAAAATAAATTTGAATCTAAGGTTCCTTTGAAAGTTGGGATCAATTTCAGTGGCAGGCCTTCACCATGACTCGCTTGTATAAATAGGCAGCCTATAAAAAGCCCCTGGCCTCTTGTGGGCTTTGTGCAGTGGTAAGAGTACACATGGTATGAAAATGTATATGTAACTGCATAGGCTTTTGGCAGAGGATGTACTTTATCCATTTAGAAACGATGGGTGCTCATACACAAAGCTGTATTTTAAGGATAAGTTTGGTGTTGATCTAAAACTAATTTCTGTTTTAGCGCTTCTGTGGTTTTATGTGAAGGAAGGTTTCAGGTATTGCATCCAAAATGCAAAACTTGTATTCTTAAGAATTAATATTTTTAATTCATCACAGCAGCTAAAAATGTGCATCTTGCTGAGAAACCGGTATAATACGGACATCTTTGAAATACTGTGCGTTCTTCCCGAAAGGTCACATGACCAGACATTCAAACTGTTACTGAAACTAAATCCTGTACAGGCTGTGAGATACTCATAATGAGATCACAACTAACTTCCATAACACTAGAATTGACTGAATGATTGATTTGTCTATGTCAAATTAATGGAAAATATGGGTACACTTGATACAATGATATTATTGGTCACTTTTATTTTAATGATGACTACTAAACAAGTAAAAAGCCCCAAATCTTGAAATTAATAAATGTCCCGTATTACTTGGAAAGACATTTTCATGCCTAAATTAGTACTTGAAACAGCTTTTTATTTTCAAAATGGATATGTTAAGGTGTTTTACTGAGGAAAATTGCCTTGGGACGTTCAAGCCAGCAGCTACTCCACTGTACACTGATACTGGCATCGTGCAAATGAAAAGAGTTTTATTGTGTTGCCCTTGCTGCCTCATATGATCTCATAATTGTTTTGTCACTGAGCAGTGGAAAAAAAGCTACGTCTGATGCAACCCCTGGTGAAGATTATGGAATCGCCACACTTGGAGGATGTTCACCCAGATTTTTTACTTCGTAGCAAATAAACAAATCACAGATATGAGACGAGACCATTTTTGGTGAATGGCTGACTATTCTGGCTTTGTGAAACATACCTCAAACTAATTCAATTAAGTAATTTAAATTAATGGCATATTTTAACCAGATCAAGTGGAGGGAAAATGGAGGTCACCTTGTAATTTGCATTTCTAAAGTAAATACCTGCACAAGGCTAAAAATGCAAATTAGTCTGCAGTTAAAAGAGAGTGTCTAGTGGAAAGGAATATAAATCTCCTTCAAGAAGGAAATCCAACACACATGTTGGTTGTTCCTAGTCAGCTGTGTCTAAAATTGGGTGTGAGTGTAAACAAAATGGGACGTTTTACAAGGAAAACATACAGGTATACCAAGGAAGATGTCAAAGACTCCAGATAGAAAACTCAAAGCAGTGTGCCTTGAAGAAAATGCGCAACAAAACAAATGGGTGGAAAAAAGAGGTGAGTGTTTGTGACCGAACTGTAAGAAGCCGGGTGAATGAAATGGCATTTACGTGTAGAAAAACTAAATGATAACCAGCACTAACACCTAGACAGAAGAAAAGGTTACAGTGGACTAAAGAGACGCAATTGTAGAGTGTGGATGAAAGTGATATTCAGTGATGGATCACGAATCTGTATTGGCTGAGGAGATGATGCTGGAACTTTTGTCTGGTGCCATTCTAATGAAACATATAAAGATGCCTGAAGAAAACAATCAAATGTCCCTACTCATTTATGATATGGGGCTGAATGTCCGGTAAAGGACAAGAGGAGATGGCAATCATTACCTCAACAGATATACATTGAAATTTTGGACACTTTTCTCATTCCATCAAGCGAAAATAGATTCTGTAGTGATGAAGTCATGTTGCAGGATGATAATGCATCTTGCCACAGTGCAAAAAGTGTTCAAGCTTTTCTACAGGAGGCATTTCAACCTGGTGACATGGCCAGCTAACAGAATCTCAATTCGATTGAAAATATATCCATCCATTTTCCATACCCCTACACAGGGTTGTAGTGGAGCCTGGAGCCTATTGCAGCGAACTCAGGGCACAAGGTGGCAGATACCCTGGACTGGGTGCAAACCCCAATTTACAACCATGCACCCATTCATACACTACACACCAATCAACCTACAACGTATGTTTGGGCTCGGGGAGGATCCCCCCGATAGCATGGAGAGAACATGCAAACTCTGCGTACACGGCAGAAGTGGGATTCGAACCCCCAGCCACAGAGGTAAAGGCAAGCATGTTAACCACACTATGGCACCATGCACCGATTGGAAATTTATGATGGCAATTTTAAAAAGCTGAGCTGTCAACCTCTACTGATCGCTAACCACTATAGTTATTAATCAGAGAGTTGGAACCAGCTTGATGGAGAATATTGTTTTTCATTAGTGAAGTCCATGCGTCAAAGAATTCAGGCCATCATAAAAGCCCAAGGAGGAACAACATGGTACTAATTGTGATTGATTGATTGATTTTTACATTTTTTTGATGATTCCATAATTTTTCCTCTACTTGATCTGGGAAAAACCAAACAGCAATAATGAAAATTATTTAATTTAATTTAATTTAATTGAGGTATGTTTCATGAAGCGGGAATGTTTAGCTATTAAACAAAAATTGGTTTGTCTCATATCTGTGATTTGTTTATTTGCTATAAATAAATAAAAAGCCGAATGAACATCCTCTAAATGTTTTGATTCCATAATTTATGCCTGAGGTTGTACAAGATTAGCGATGATGTGACCTTCACTACAGCAGTGATTTAGTCATTTAAAAGATACAATATGAGTATGCATTTTTGGTGTGAGCATAAAGAAATCCTCCCAGTAACAGCTAGCGCTCAGAATATCTGAGAAAGCGTTACTTTCAAGGTATCAATTTCATTAGTGAATAATTCAATATGTAGCTTAATGCATGTCATAGATAACGTACAGAATGGGTTAATGTATATGCACGTTTCAAATAAATAAAAAACTCAAACCTACAAGTTTAAAGAGAAAAAAAAACTACAAAAAGTGTGTAAATAATCTTTATGTGAACAAAATGGTAGTATCTAGTATCAAAAACCCTAAAAAGGAACATTTTAATGTATATTTGTTTTACTTTTTGGGATTTGAAATGATAAAGCAGACAAAATGGCATAAGGTTTCCATGAATGTGATGATGTGAACTGTAGTCGTGGATCGTTGTATAGCTTGGTGTAACCTGAGTCTGCTGGCCCAGTGTTCAGCTTTTCAACACGAAGGCCAAACGTTGAATGAGATGAACGCTGCTGAAGAGCCATTTGGTTCATGATACTCATTGCTCCAGGTGAAGGTAAGTGAATATCAGTGTTGTCTTTTACATTGGATTGTGAAATAATAAATGAAAAATGTAATACATCAAAAACAATATCATCTGGTTTGGTAGATATTACCTAGAGGCTTTTGGCATGAATTATTACATTTTGATATATTAATGTGTATAAAATTGTGGCTAGCATTGTCGTCAGGTTCTTGTTTTCCTCACTGCAGGCCTATTGACTGTGTTGTGTGACTATAAGATGCTATGACGATGTCAACTAGAAACCTAGAAGAAAATTGCAACTTTCTAGATAACAAAGCAAGTCTACCAGCTCTGAAACCATGTGGAAAGGATACCTTACAATCCCAACAGGACTTGGAGGATATATACAGTATTAGTTCCGGTAGTCCATGTCAAATCAAGGATGCTCAAACTAACAGTAAAACCAAGGACAATAAACAGCCCGACATGTTCTCAGGCCAGCCTTTGGACAAACCAGGAATCCTGGCACATCTACACCATACATCACCTATGGAATCTATAAGAGAACTAATAGAAATGGAAGAGACCAGTGAAGGTCGAAGTCCAGGTGATGGAGCCGTTCGAATTAAGGACGTGTGTAAAGAGACGTGCCCTGCCACAACTATAAGATATGTTGCATTGCCCTCTGAAGGATGTAGTGATGAATTAGGAAGGACTACTTTGGGACAAGATTCTAACACACAACTTGATTCGGTGGATGCTTGCAGCTCCATGGATGATGTCCCAGTTGGATCATGTCCTCCAGAAGATACCTCATACATTGCATTGATTCCTGAACACCTGGAGTGGGGTTCTTCTACCATGTGTGATAACCAGAAGGAGGTGGCAGGACACCAGTTGACACTGTCCCACACCAGTTCTGACATTTTAGAGGTCCAACTGGACAATCAGTCCACCATCACACCACTGCAAGACCTTCAAGAGGAGTCCATTTGTCCCCAAACTGGTGTAAAGGTTAATACAATCAATGACGAGTCAGAGGCCGAGATTAATAATCCCAAACTGGACGGGGTTGATGGTCATATCTGTGAAAAGGAAGGCAGTGCGGCTAACCAGACCCTAATCGAGGTTCTCACAGCATGTGAAGCCAGAGTGGAGCAGCTTGAGGAGCTCAAATCATCTTCGATTGAGATGTCTGCCCAGGTATAATGTGATATGTCAAAAATATCAAATTGAGTATAATAAAAGAGAAAAATGAATGCGGAGTGATATTTTAGTTATTACTTGCCTTTTGAAAGGTATCAAATGACAAATAGGTTTATTAGGTACCTATGCTGTTTGCGTTCCTCTACCCTATAGGGAAAAGGATCACTCAGGCACAGAGGAGATCATTTCACTTCTAAGAGGGGAGCAAATCATAATTCTCGTCCTAATTGAAACAAACACCCACTCGCAGTTCTACACAAGCCTAATTTCTACATTACCTTGAAATAAACCAAGTTCAAATGACAGCAAACTTTTTGAAACCAAAAAAATCCTTACTAAAATCCATATGGATTTGGAAGATTACGGCTATAATAAAAAATGCAAAGAAAAACACACACACACACACACACACACACACACACACACACACACACACACACACACACACAAACACACTCACTCGAGATGAATGAAGGCTTTACTA
>JAOUWY010000001.1:21967347-21978729 GCA_025728095.1 Prietella phreatophila | reverse complement strand
TATACATTTATAATTTATTTCATAGTATTTATTCATTATGTTTATTGATGCACAAAAAGCACTGAAGTAAACTACAGTCCTAAATTAATATAATCTCACTTTCACAGCATCTTGTGCTTTGTTACTCACTGCCTTTAGACATATTATTTTACTTTTGATCAGAGCGTTTTAATTAGACATTACAGATCTTACTTGTGCTCCCTCTCCATCACCGTGGCCTCTTTACTAACACATGATCTCCATTATAATAAACGACACAATTTACACTGCAAGTGCGCAAGTACATATAATGATAATACAAATAAATTAAACTAAACCTTTTAAGCAGCTTGCACCATTTTCCCCTGCCCCTTGCACACAGTGGAGCATTTTGGATGTAAACAGAAGTTTGTCCTCGTGCATCAGTTTGATTTCCACGGTGTTTAAAATGCCCCCCTGCCTTAGAGGACTTTCTTCCTCAGTCGTGATGATTTCGCATCAGTCTGATGGTGACAGGTCATGTTGGGAATAAAAGGTAATGCTGACAGAAAGTAAACTAAAGAAAGTCATTCTCTGTGACTCTGGGTGTCTGCTAATGCTAGCGTGCGTATGACGTCATGTGCCGTTGTGGTTTATACTTCCAGTTGGTAAAAAAAAAATCCACTAGTGTTATATTTGAGATGATCTTACCTTTCTAAAATCCACACACTAGACGATAGTGCAGCGTGCATAGTGTAAGTGTAGAGTACTTCATTTGGGACACAACTTTACTATTTACTCTGTTTTCTGAATAGAAGTAACGTAATGAGTAAATCTCCCCTGTGCCACACGCAGGCCAACTAATTGATGAGATTCGTTGATAATGAGTTTCATAATTGGTTATTATCCATTTTATCGATTAGTGGTTGCAGCGCTAATGGAAATACTCAAGTAAAGTTCATAGGCCACAGAGAAGACCGGGTCTTGAGTCCAACCTGTTGATGCTGGAGAGAATTGGGAGTAGTAAATAAAGATAATGTAAAATTAAATGTCATCTGAAAAATACTTAAGTGATGTTACTTAAAAATACTTAAGTGGTCTATTTGGAATCACCAGTATGAGATCTTTCTTTGACATTTGCCTAAGAGGCTGTTTTGGATGCAAGGGAGAGTGAATTTATTTCACATGGCTCTGGTGGTGGTGTTTTTTTGGGTCCCACCACAAGGCTGTGCAGTCTCTGTAGCCATTTGTCTACTGCATTCGGGCTGTCCCTTGACTTTTTAATATATATATATAAACAAACTCATGGCTATGTTTAGTACTGTTACATGCACAATGTGATGAGAACTTGCAGGATTGGGACTAAACAGCTGTGTGTACTAATCAGTGTGAGGCTAATCAGATAGAAATGACTTCAATTTGCTAAGGAGTATAAAGATTGGACTGTGGTGCAATAGAGAAAGGTCATGTGGTCTGATGAGTCCAGATTTACCCTATCCCAAAGCGATGGGTGCATCAGGGTAAGAAGGGAAGCACATGAAGCAATGCACCCAATAGTGCCTACTGTACAAACCTCTGGGGGTGTTCAGTGATCTGGGGTTGATCTAGACTCAGCAACATTATGTGGAAATAAAATTAAGTCAGCTGAATTACTGAATGACCAGGTTATCATATCAGTTGATTTTTTTTTTTTTCCATCCCTGATGGCACAGGCATATTCCAGGACGACAATACCTAGATTCATGTGCCTCAAATTGCGAAAGAGAGTTTCATGGAGCATGAAGAATTATTTTTACACGAATGGGCCACCGCTGTAATCAAAGCTAAAGGTGATGCAATGAAATTTTAGTTTGTGTACCTTTTTTTGGGGTGGGGGCAGGCAGTGTATACAGGCATGTGAAAAAATGAGTACACCCCTTGGAAATTGTTGCCGGGTTTTTTTTTTTTTTTTTTTTTTTTACATGTTTGTACAAGCAAACATATTTACTTGTTGATGTACTTGAACAAAACCACAAGGAAAATTTTCCTCATTTCAATTATTTATTCAACAGAAGTATAAATAGATGTGAGATTTTTCTGTGGAAAGGTAAGTATAACCTTGGGCCCAGAAGCTAGTATTGCCCTCTTTATCAGAAATACCTTCTTGTAGGCATTTTACACAATATGCCACTAGGTTTGCTGGAATTTTTGACCACTCTTCCATGCAATATTCTTTCAGTTGCAAGATGTTTTCTTGCATGTCCTGCCTGTTTTAAATCCCCCCACAACATTTCAATGGGATTCAAATCTGGTCTTTGTCTAGGCCATTCCATAACCATTCATTTTTTCTTTTTGAGCCATTCCTTGGTGGATTTGGTCTAGCCATTCCTTGTGTGCTTAGGATCATTATCCTGTTGAAAGGTCCACTTTAGGTTCAACTTTTGGACAGATCACCTCAAGTTATCTTCAAGCACTCCTTGATATGATGCAGAATTCATAGTCCATGAATGCAAGCTGTCCAGTCCCTGAGGCAGCAAAGCAACCCCAAACCACAATAATTCCAGCACTGTGCTTCACAGTTCGCATGAGGTGCTTCTCCTGAAAAGCTGTCTTTGGTCTGTGCCAAACATGTCTGATGTTACTGTGGCCAGACAAATCTCTTTGATTTATCTGTCCAGAGCTCATTATTCCAAATTGAATGGTCTTTGCCTAGCATGCACTTTGACACCAACAGTTGCAAGACTTACTAGCAGATCCTGTGATGAAAATTAGCAGTTGTTTTACAGTTTACTGATTTCCATCCATCTTCAACCGCTTATTCCTTCTTCAGGGTCACGGGGAACCTGGAGCCTATCCCAGGGCCCAAGGCAGGGTACACCCTGGACAGGGCACAATCACATACAGACTCACACACCCATTCATACACTACGGACAATTTAGACATGCCAATCAGCCTACCGTGCATGTCTTTGGACAGGGGGAGGAAACCGGAGTACCCGGAGGAAGCCCCTGCAGCACGGGGAGAACATGCAAACTCTGCGCACACGGCCCCGGCGGGACCCCCGGACCCTGGAGGTGTGAGGCGAACGTGCTAACCACTAAGCCACCGCGTACCTTGGATGGATAATATTACAAAAAAAATTACTGATTTATTTAAAATAATTATAAATCTTTTTAAATCCCTTCCCAGACTCATAGGCATCCACAACATTTTTTTCCTGAAGGTCTTCCAGAACTCTTTAGATCACATTTATTAATAGGCACTGTTCAAAGAGGATCAAATGTTTGCTTGTCCAAATATGTAAATAAAATGAAAAAAAAAACCCAGTTTCCACGGGGTGTACTTATTTTTTCATATATAAATATAAAATTATACACACACAAAGTGAAGACCAGTAGCTGAAAGCAAAGCTAGGTAAATGCCTCTGTAGCTCAAATTAATTATTAGTACACAATTTACATATTTGCCAAAATGTGGAAGAGGGCTTGTCTGAGTTATTGTTATGGTATTTGCACGCCACTACTCGTACATTATGCAATTTTGGTATTTCTATGAATACTATAAGCATATATACAGCTGCTAGTTTATTAGATACACCGAGCTAAAACTAATACAGTCTAGCAATAAATCCTACTTTTCTGAAATCTATAATGCACCACATTTATGCTGCTGATCTCAACACCCATTACTGATGCACTCTCTAACAAATGATGTGTGTAATGACAATTAACCACGGAACAACCTTGCTGGATACAAGCTAGCCATGTTAACTAGTTGATCTAACGTCATTGAAATTAGGTGTACTAATATGATAGTTTTGTACTAGGTGTTGCTAACTTGCTAACAAATCTAATCACCGAAGATGTTCCAGTGTTGGATCTATCGGTTGCCCCACAACACGCATCACTTCTGCGATCTTTGGTTACTGTAGGAGCATCGCAGCTATATTTTTCAACAGTGCTGGGTTGAAGCTGTTAAAGTTATTTGCAATTGTGTTTTTTTAATTTATTTATTGTACTCATTAAAGTAATAAATATTTTGGCAACTTCACAAGCTGTAATCAAGATTAAAGCAACTTAAAAAAGGCTTTGTGTAATGAATCTATAATATGTAAGTTCCACTTTTTTAATTAAATTATGGAAATTTTTTTGCTTTTCTGCAATATACATTTTTTTTAGATGCACCTGTAAATGTAGCTCTAGACTTTATCACTAATAATCAGGCCAAGTATGACCTAATTTGCATACACTTATCAAAAAGAATGCCTAGTCAATTGCAATACTAACTTTTTCACATGATGGGATGGCAGATCTTCTATAATGTTAGCAGATTATCTTGTATACTGATCACTGGAGTATAAGACATCTTTGTCATTTCTGTTTATTTAAATGCAGTGTGTTGTTGAATCAGGATTTAATAAAGTTGAATGCTTGTCTAATACTTATTTCATTTTTCTTTTCTTTACTTTTTCAATAGCATAAAGAACAACACCGTTCACATTGCTGCTGGTGGTGTAGTGGTTATGATCTGCTTCATCATACTCATCATAGCCTGCTGTGTTTGCCCCTGCTGCTGCTTGTACAAAATGTGCAGAAAACCCAGGCGTAAGTCAAAACCTTTTTCATTTCTTCTAAATTTCAGACCAATGGTAATTAAAGGCAGAAGCCCGTGAATCAAAAAACACACCCACTCCACATATTTCCCAGCTAGTGTCAGTCTCCTATGCTCAGCGGGGAGGGATTCAAATTTCTTTCAGAGAAATATATGCAAACTGCTATTCAAGTTTACTCCCACTATTTATTTCAGTGATGGTCAAATAGCCGCTTCCTGTGAAAGTGGGTGTTTTGACCATGTTTACTGAAGAAACATAGCAGACTCTCTAGGGAGACACAGACTTAAAATTTCTTCTCTGAAGTGTTGTAAGGTTAGATAATATGTATTTGCTGATAGTCTCAGAACTAGATTAGGCACATCTCGGATGTGGTATACAGGAATGCAACAGTATTTTTTACATTTAAAGCCATGGGAATATAGTTTACATGATTCCTTACTTCCACAGACACTTAAATAAAAAGCAAGATGTTTATCGCTTTTAAAGTACTGACACTCAGAACGTTTACGTGGACAAGAATAATCCATTATTAACCCGATTAAGACAATACTCTTAGGAAACTACCATGTAAACAGCAATTTTTTTTATTACCTTAATCCAATTAAAGCTATACTCGAAGTATAACGAATAACAAATGGAATTAAGACATGTGGAATATTGCTGTTTTAGTCGCATTATCAACGTGTATTACAGACATGTACACATCTTAATCACACTATTAATGTCGTGTGGGAGTTTTCACCGCATTTTGTGAGAAGTACACGTACACACACGGCAGATGCTCAACCGTTTTACAGCAAACAACGGCAGCGTCCGAAACCGCGTAATTACCTGCTATATAGTAGGAGAAATACATGTATCTGGGCTACCATATAGTAGGTAAATACGTGGTTTGGGACGCAGCCCATAGCTTCAAGCAGTCATCTATTAATACGTATAGCATGACAAATAATTAACCGCACTTGAAAAAAATTTAAAAACCCAAAACTATACGTTGCCATAATGTAGACTGGCTGTATGTCGATATGTGAAATTCTGGAGGAAATGTCATACGGCGTGAGGACGTAATGAAGTGTACCATTAATCGCCCTGTGTTCTATAACATGTAAAACAGGAACATGAAATGAGTATTCTAAAAGAGACTCATGTAAACACCTTAATCACAATATTGTCTTAATCAGAATAAGGTCAATAATTAGATGACTGCTGTCCATGTAAACGTAGTCACTGATTATTTTCAGTTGATGATCAAACAACAGTGGTGGCTCAGTGTTAAAGACTGAATTACTGATCCAAGCCCCAGCAACGCCCTTGACCCTCTCTGCCCCAGGGGTACTGTACTGTATCATGTCTGACCCCAACTTTCTAACGAGCTAGGATATGTGAAGATATACATCTTCAAATATATGTGAAGATGTATAGTGGAATTCTCTGTGTTAAAAATGAAGGCTTCTTCTATTCTATATTTGAATGGCTTAAATGGCAATGAAATGGCAAAACAGTACATTACGTACTGATTTTGATGTTACTCATCGCAGGCATGATGTTGCTAAATGGAATGCTAGCAGTATCTGTTGGCCCTCTTCTCATGTGTTCTCTTGTTTAGTTTGGTCCAGTGGACATGTTGGGAATGAGCCTAGGTTAGAAATAGTAAAGGAGCTGTGGGATTCCCCACTCACTCTGACTCACGCTTTCCAAGACGACTTCACTGAAGCGATTGCGTACCCGCCATGCAGGAAGTGGCCACTTTTTTTTTTCTTTTTTCACAAGAGGCCATTTACCAAAGACATAAAACGAGACGTTCACAAAACAGTGGGTGGACCTTTGATGGCATTTCTCTCAAATAACTTTGCGTGGAAATTAGTTGTTTTAATCTTTGTCATATTAGTGTTTGCTTTGTAAGATTCCAGTTTAAAACACAATAAATCTTTCAAACCCTTTCAGAGATTTTCTTTGTTAATTCTGGAACATGTACTGATCATGTATGCTGAAGTATCTTCTTTATGTTTGGCAATCCTTTCCCTGTGAAATATTTGCAGGTTGTCAGACTGCATGCTCTAAAGGGCGTTTCCTTCTCGTGAATGTCTCACTTGTATGTGGAGAATCTCACTCGGGGTATTGCCAAGTTTCCCTACATGTTAATCAGTATTGTCTGTTTCTACAAAGCTTAAAGAATGTGTTCTCTCTTAACGTTTCTTACTTTCGGACAACATGGAGGGTCATTTTGGCCATTGACAAAACAGTTCTGATTCAGTGTAATATGCCCAGTTTAGTCATATTTTTAGTCTTTTTACAGTACTATACTAATTTAGTTTTTTTTTTTTTTTTAGTTATGTCATATGCGTTTATTATAACTTTAATACACAATAGTGTGCAAAATACAACAGCATTTTATTTTTATGTCCTTGTAAATTAAAAAAAAAATTACGATTACGAGAATAAAGTTGTAATATTTTGAATAAAGTCAAACTTATGAGAATAATTTTGTGCTAATATGAGAATAGTCATTTTGGGAATACAGTCATCATTTTGACATGAATGCATTTGAAGTGGTGTACAAGCAGGTCTCCTTAACTTAAGTTGTGTCCCAAATGATGCACTATACACTGTGCACTTATACATTAAGTATTCAAATGTGTAGTGTCTGAATTTTATAAGGTTATTTTTTTCATTCAACATCAAAGTCTGATAGCCCCTCTCCCACTGATACGTAATTAAAGCTGCGACAGTTGAGTGCTTGAACTGTCCAACATTCCACACTTCATTTTTACGGTTAATTAAGTGCGTTATACTGTTTCTATTTGGAATTTTCAGTGTGAACACACTACTTGCCCTATTTATACTGCAACATGGCATAAAATAGCGCACAAGTATGTGAACTGGGACGCACCTTTTAGATTAGTTTAACGGTGGACCACTGTGGTAAAGTTGAATAGGATATTCAGTGCAAATATGAGATTCTATTTCTCAATAAATAAACACAGAAATGACGAGAAAATGTGTTGTTGTTTTTTTTTTTTGCTCTGGAGTGGACAGAAAACAAAGGACAACTGAACATATTTTTTTAATACATGCTCTGTTCTTTTTGTGTTTTATTTATAGAGAAATAGAAGAATCTCGAATCTGCAAATGTCTAATATAAAACCAACTTTACCACGGTGTAATTTTGAGTTATTCTCAAAATATTACGACTTTATCCTTGTATTGCTACGACTTTATTCCTGTAATCTTCATTTATTAAATTTTTTTACATGGCATTAAAACGCCATCATAGCAACAACAGCATTAAAGCTGGATCTAAAGAATTTCCATCACATTTATTACACTGAAAAATACTTTTTCATACAGTTAGAGAAGATAACTGAGAAGTTGATGTTGAGAAGATTAACTTGACATTTTTATCTCCCTCAACAGCGGTGATGACAACCACCACAACCACAGTACTAACTACCCAGTATCCTCAGCAGCAGACTTCAAACCCTCCTACTCAGTATCCAGCCTACCAGCCAGTTCCAGCTCCTGTACAGCCTGGCTATGGTGCCCAGCCCGGGTACGGTCCATATCAAGGCCAACCTTATGCACCAGGACCGCCTCCTCCATACCAGGAGAGTGGTAAGAACAGCATTAATACCTTTTCCTTCCAAATCTAAACTTAATTCATAAACTACCTGCAATGTGTTTTCAGGTGAATTTAAAACTAAGTTAAAATATAAATTTCTTGCTTAGACCAACCTTTTTGTCCAGCAGGTTTTTCAAACATTGATGATATTTTGTGAAGGCAATGTGAAAACACCCTGAGAAAGATGCATGCGATGCCCCAGCTCTCCTTATGCAGCCTTGCAAATGAGACAGACTTTATCTTAAGCGGTGCACAATGCTCTTTTATTTTTTTGCAAAAATAACATTGTGGAATATTGTGTAACTGATCTGCTTTTGACATTTAAAGAGTCTGACGCAATGTGACATACTGTTGCATGAGGTGCAGTGAATTTTGAATTAGCTTTTAATTTTAATTATAATCTGATTGAGGATTATAGTGTTAGTTTGTCTGATGCTCTGACGCTTGGAGGCCAGGAGGCACGGCCTTCAGTGGCATGTACTGAGCTCACTGACGTTCTCTCTCGTGCTGTTGAGAAGCTCAACCTCTACTGCCCTGAGCAGGTTCAGCGAGGGGAGCCTTCTAAATGGAAATGGACCTGCCTGGCTCTCATTCACAGTGCACAGACAGCTGCCATTCTTTCCTGATCTCCACAAGGAGATTGCGAAATCCTGGAAACAGCTGTTCTCAGTGTGCACCACATGCCGCTGTGACTGACTTCAGCAACGTTGTGGGTTCAATATAGCAGGTGTGTGCTTGCCTGCCAGCGGTTGAAGACATTAGCTGTCCATCTCTTACTGTCTCTGGCCTCGTCATGGAAGGCGTGGCCTGTGCTACCTACAAAGCCCCGTAGGACAACTTCTGCGCTAATTGGCAAGTCCTATATGGCTGGCGGTCAGGCTGAGGGACATCTCTGGTTAAACAGGGCAGCGGGGCAGCGTCTCCATGAGTTCTAAAAACCGTACAACAGGGGTATACCACCCTGTTTTCGTGCAATCCACTTTGCTTCAACGGTGTGCTCCCTTCGGATGTGACTGTAGATCAGGTCCCTGTTTTAGAGCAAGAGTTTCTCTCGCTCCTGCAAAAAGGTGTGATGGAGGAACAGAGCGGGTTTTACAGCTGCTATTTTCTTGTAGGATGAGACGTATGGAGGTCTGTGTCCTATTCTGGACCTGCGTCACCTCTACTACATGCTTGTGAATTGCAGGTTCAAGATGATGATGCAGAAAGATATTCTAGCACAGATACAACCAGGAGACTGGTTTGTGACGATAGATCTGAAAGATGCTTATTTTCACATTCAGATCGTTCAGAGACGCAGGAGGTTACTCAGGTTTGCTTTTGGGGACAGAGACTTTCAATTTCAGGTGCTTCCTTTCGTTCTAGCACTGGCACCTCGCACATTCACAGAGTGTATGGATGCTGCTTTGGCTCCTCTGAGACCTCAAGTCATCCGTGTGCTGAACTACCTCGACGACTGGCTGATTTTAGCCCAGAGGAGCTGGCTTGCCAGCACCGGGACAGAGTTCTCGGTCATTTGCGAGAGTTGGGCTGCAGACCATTTTTTTGAGGAGTGCAGTTAGATTCACGCTTGATGCAGGCACAACTGTCTCTTGCTTGTCTTCATGCCTGTATGACTCATTTCAGGCTATGTTGGAATGTCACTGTGGGTCTGTACCGTGGGCTGCTGGGTCTCATGGCAGCTGCCTCACCGGTACTCCCGTTGGACCTGCTTCATTTGAGATCGTTCCAATGGTGGGCAAACTCCATAGGGCTTTGTCCCTCTTGACCTGCTCACCATTTAGTAAGGATCTTGCACAGATGCCTCCGAGCTCTTGCTATTTGGAAATATCCTCTATTTCTAATTCTAGGAGTTCCTATTGGAGGCATTCACCATCAGAAAGTGATAAGGATGGACACTTCACTGAATGGCTGAAGCGTGATCTTTGATGGTCATTCAGTCTATGGAGTCTGGAACGGTAGACCTCTCTCTTGGCACATGAATTGCCTGGAGATGTTCGCAGTACACTTGGCTCTTTAATCTGCCAATGGGGATTACAGTTGTGCCTCGTGTCTGTTAGCGTGTCATATTCTTCTCTGGACACAGAACAAGTTTCTGTGTCTGAGACCGGTGCATGTACCCGGTGTCGTCAATCTGGCAGCGGATTTCCTGTCAATGCATGGACTGAGGTCCGGGGAATGGATGTTGCACACTCAGCCGTAACCACTTTGAGGGTCTACGTAGCAGCTATTGCTGCTGAGCATGTACAAGTGGGTAATGTTTCCTTGGGAAGTCATATACTGATTTCATGTTTTTGTGCATGGAGTGAGATGGCTGAGGCGTTTCCGTCCTGCAAATGTGTTTTCTTGGGTCTTATCTATAGTCCTAGAAGGTCTTATAGGCCCTCTGTTTGACCCTATGGATTTGGCCTCTGAAAAGTTCTGACTTTTTTTGGCTTTGGATGACCTCAAGCACATTGGTGACCTGCAGGCTATATCAGTGAGTGCTTCCTGAATGGATTTCACTCCTGGCCTAGTTAAGATCTTCTTATGACCTAGACTAGGTTATGTACCTATAGTTGCTGCTACTCCTTTTCACTCACAAGTAGTGGTTCTGCAGTCGTTTTCTCCTCCACCTTTCACATCGCAGGAAGACGAGAGACTGCACAGGCTTTGCCCGATAATTGCTTTGAGTATTATGTCAGCCAGATCAACTCTTTGTTTACAGAGAATGTCAAACTGGGTAAGAGAGGCTATTTTTTATTATTTTTTTTATCCTATGAGGCATGTGGTGCCACTCTGCCTCTAGGTGTTCGAGCCAGTCTAGCAGGAGTGTGGCATCTTCTAAGGGAGTCTCTTTGAATGACATTTGTATGGTGGCAGGTTGGTTCTCTCCTTTTGTCAGGTTTTATAATCTGGACCTGAACTTGACTCCTGGTTCCCAGGTTCTGTCTGTTTGGACCGTTGTCATTTTCTTGTCAGAAAAGCATAGGCTTGATTTGAGGCACCGTCCAGCTTTAAATGGCAGCCCTTGGAGCATGGCGTTTGTGGCATACGTTCCCATAGCATCAGCTACTTATGCATTGTTGAAGTGAACCTATGAAAGGGACTGCCTGGGTTTCGTATGTAAGCCCTGTTCCATGAATATGGAACGAGACGCTGTGTGGCTGCTATGCTCCTTGTTCTCCTTGCTTCTTCAGATGTAAGTCTGAGGAGGTGGCACCGCGGTGTGTG
>JAOUWY010000001.1:21902894-21919872 GCA_025728095.1 Prietella phreatophila | reverse complement strand
CCCCCACACACACACAAATCTGGCATAATGTTAGTAAACATTTTTACAGGTCAACATGGAAACCAGATAAGGATATTTTGGTTCGTGCATGCCATCTAGTGACTGTCGCTGTAATCCTGTGAGGATGGGAACAATATCGCTGCATCAATGTGTGCAGTACCGTCAAGTATAAACCAGGCCAGAAATAGCACAAAATACAGTGTTACCATTATACCAAAACTGAAATTGAAACATAGGAGGAGGACTCGTGCATGAAATCAAACAATCTGACTGTTAATTATACATTTTCTAAACTGAATATGTAATGCGTTGTACGAAAAATATATAAATAAATACAAACGAAAAAACCCTCAGCCTGCTTGGAGCCAGCGTGAGGGTTTTTATTTTTTTCCCCCTCTCAAGGTTCCACTCTCTGACCTTACAAGCTCTATAGAGTGTCTGTCTAGCTGTTGCTTCTATGAGCAGTAGGTTTTATAACACCATATGAGAGTGAACTGACACGCCTGCACGTGTGGGGTGTGTATTTAACACACAGCTCCGTACGTTTTCTGTTCAGTTATCAAGAAGAGAACTTTAGACACTCTTGCGTTTTCATTATGGAGCCCGGGTCATCTTTTCCTTCTATTTGCAGGTGGTCCCGGTCTTCCCAAAGACTGCGTCCTTGCCAAAATCCTCCAAACCCAGATGATGGACAACCTTGACATTGAAGGCCTTTATCCACTGTACAAGAGAGTGGAGCAATATCTGGAGGAGTTTCCTAAAGAGAGGTTTGTTTTATTTATTTATTTTAAACCTTCTTAACTCCACTGGATCTGTAATAGGGTCTTGTAAGCACTAGATGGAGTAAACGCACAGCATGAGCTATGAACTATTTGTTCCAATGTGTAATCAGTTATACGTACCGCTAGGTGGCGTCTGCCATGCAGCGTGATTTTATTTATTTATTTTGAATTCCTATTTTCATATTGATCATTTAAATCAATTTCTTTAAACGAATAAATAAACTGTACCCCAAACATTAGTAAAAGTAATACTCTGAATGTAATGCACCAGTACACTGATGATATTCTGTGGGGTTCAGGAACAGATTACAGATGGACGGTCCTTACGATGCAAGTTTCCTGGAGAAGGTGAAAACGTGTCCTGCTGAAGATGACTGCTCTATAGAATACGCAGTTGGAAAGGTAACGCCGTCAATAGTGTCTGTTCTTTTAAGTGTTGTTTTGAAGGTAATTAAGAACATGTACTCACTCCAGCTTCTGAAATAATCTAGGTTCTTCAGTACAGAGTAGCAATGACTGCTAAGGATTGCTCCATCATGATTACGTTTGCACCTTGTGGGGAAGATGAAAAGTGAGTATCATTTGCTATGTGTACTGAGTGTGTGTGAGATTTTAAACGTGTGGCGGCCTGGGAAAACTCTTCACATGGGCACATTGACATCTACTGCATATATTTCTTCATGTATGTATTTCAAAGTTGGGATTATTATTATATATATATATATATAATTTATTTTAAAGTATTTTGAAGTCTGCTTAGAAAATTGGACTCAAAGATTTCACCCTCATTGTCGTCTCTTCACTCGATCTCTTTACACATTAATGTTGTCTTTTTTTGACTGGTTCCTAAGGTTGAGACATGGTGACATCTAACAGGTTTTTTTGCAGACCGTCTACAGTGACTGGATAACAGCTGGTGCTGTTTACCACCTTCTCAAATATGACTAGCTATTTTTCAATCATAACGTGTTGCTCAGCGACAGAAACATGACCCAATTTAATCCCATTAATCCATTTACCAGAAACTTCCCCACTGCTCCTGGCGTTATCACGAAGAGTAACATTTCTAATAATTCATCTTCTAACACATGATCTTTTTCTCTAGTCTGAACGCATTGTGTTGTTGCTTAGTGACAACAGACTTGCACGCGATTATTTTAAAGGTGTTCGCTCGGTATTGTTATAATTATTTTCATGCTAATTTAAACCAACAGTAAATTCCACCAGGTTGACGGACATTCATTTAAAAAAAAGAAAAAAGAAAAGGATGAAATATGAGAAATTTTATTTCACGTCAACACAATGATGGCATATTTTAAATACAAACGTATATTAAAACTAACAGGCCGATGAAGTGAAATCTTCAGTTATGATCTTTGGTAGGGCCGGGCAATGTATCGATGATAATATCGATATCGTGACTATGCAATCCACGTTTCTGAGATATCGTTGGTATGGCTATGTATTTTAAAAGAAATAAATGAATAATTAAATTTAATGGTACTGAATAGATGCTGTTAATTTGATGTGATTAAAAAAAATCTTTCTTTGTAGGCATTAAAGAGATGTATCGTCAAACTCTGGTTTAAGGGGTTTGTTTATTTTACTACTGTTTTGCAGACAGTTTATTAGCTAAATTATATATCGTCATGCACATCGATTAATGTGCTCAATCATCGCGCTACGATATTTTTGTCCTATGGCCCAGCCGTAATCTTTGGAAACAATAAATCTAAAAATTTTGACTCTCTCTCAATATGAAATTAGTTGTCATAGTGAACAAAATTGCACCAAATTGTAAGTAAATGAAAATTAAGACAAGCAGCACTGTGTAAAGAGCCAGGCGCCACTAGGCGGTGCTGTCGTCATCTATGTATAACAAGGAAAAGCAGCAGGAGTGTAGAACCTGTGCGCAAGTCTGAAACTGACCTGAACAATTTAAGGCAAGAACTGAATGTTCCGAAGAAGAAAATCTCTCTCTCACACATTTGTATATATTTATATTTGCTCGTAGATGAGTGGCTGCTCTGTCTTTATGGAGAGAAGTGTACATTATACTGATAAGAGAGGAGTTGGGTTACTCTAAACATTGGTAAAAGGGTTGATTAACTTGTGCTTGGTGTTTTTAGCTGTTTATGCAGTAAAAGTGTGTGCGGACATTATCAGACCCTGCTGATGTGGTTTCATGCTCGTTTCCTCTCTTTCAACAATGACTCGCACAGAAGCTAACTTAATTAAGAACTCCTGCTTGTAAAAGAATCTTCAGTGTGCTAAAGTGGAGCGAGTGAGTCAGGGACCTGAGCGATATCTAGAAAATGCTTTATTAAAATCAAGACTGATGCATGAATGATGCTTGTATATGATGTTTGTATGTCTCTCCATGCAGATGAAGTTAAGATGGGTGTGGCTTGTTATTCTGACCGTTCTTAAAAAAAAAATTGTTACTCTTCTTTGTTCTTGCAGACTACAGCCACATTTAGAAATCCAGCCAACAAAATCTCGTTTCGCATTCTCGGTCTCCATCCTGGATTTGGACCCCAAACCGTACGAGAGCATCCCGCATCAGTATAAACTCGACTCCAAAATTGTCAACTATTACCTGAAGAGCACACAGGAGCTGCCTCCCTCCAACCTGTACACTGAGCAGCAGGACTGCACGCTGCTCTTCCACCCTGTATGAACCTCGCTTCCCTCACGTCCCTGCTGCTGCTCACACGAACAGGCAAAAACTGAACATGGAACGCACCATCTATGTGTAGTGTATATCCCCCCCCCAAAAAAAAGGTATTGAGAAATTTTTTACGATGCGCACCATGTTTTTGTGATGTGGGAAGTGGCTGAACTCTTCAGGGAATGAAAAGAACAGGGAGGAAGGGCATGTTGGGTGGTCATGTGACCCACAACAGCATTCTAGTGCCAAAAGAGTGGCTTTCTTCACTCATTTCTGCTTGGTGTGGAGTGATGGAACTAAAGTGATAGTTAATTAACATAAAGATGGACACTTGATGTTAAATGAGACTACTACTCCATAACATTTACCACTGACCACTGACCTTTAACAAGGATTTACAATATGGCTAGAAGGCTGAATGAATGCTGAAGCATTTAGCTCAACGCCATCACTTTTTGTATGTTCAGTAAGTACTGTACCATAGTTAGTATTTGTTATGTAATCAAGCTTCTCAAGTCACCTTTGATGGGGCGCTTTTTTTTTTTTTTCGCTCCATTTTTAACAGAAATGCACATTGCATGCTGATGACTGTGTTTAATCACTGCAGATGTTTGCTGCTTAATTTGTTCCTAATCCGTTATGCTATTATTGAAGTCCCCCTCTGCTCCCATCCCTTTTTTGGCCTAATCTCCATCTACCTTAAGTGTAGCACATGTGCAGTTACCACAAAAAATCTCTGGTCATTTGCACGCTACGGACCCAGTGGCTGTAGAACGGGCAGGGGGGGGATTTATTTATTCTTTTACGCGCTGAAGAGATGCTGTTTTGAAGAACACAGAATTGAGCTGGGCTCTTTCTCGGCCCTAAACCAGACTAATCGGTGGTTAATGTAGGTTTTACGTGCGGACCAAAGGCATCCAACACACAAGTTTGCACATAGGAATATAATGAGCCAAGCTGGCACTTTTCCATAATCGAGTGACCTAAAGAAATTTGTTACATCTTTAATGGCTTGTTCTTTATAATAAAGTAGTTTAACGAGTTGCCTGTGGCTCAGTACATGCGTCTGGCCCATTTCATTACAGCAGAAAGCACAGCGTTAACCATGGCCAAATCTTTTATAGCGACAACTGTAAGTTTTCCAAACGTCAGTTCTGGTGTGTGACCACTTTAACTCAAACACTCTACATCACATTCAAGGACTCTGCACCTGTGCGTATAGTCGAGGGTCGTACCAGCTGAGAAACGACGAACACATGTCTGTGTTCATCTACAGACTCTGAGTGCGTCGATGCTTTGGTCAGCGCTTTTTTTTTTTTTTAAAAAGAAAATACATTTCTAGCTCTGATGTGGCCTAGCGATTGCTGTGCCTAATGCTATTTTAAACCACTAAAATTTTGTTTGTCTTCTGTAGTTGAACAACCGACTGATTTCATGACATGATTTGGCTTTTTTTTCCCTTTTAAATTTTCTCGTATAACTGCATGTTTTGCGCACAAGATGGTTCTCGAGGCCTTAATCTACAGTTCAGAGGATTTTCATGGACAACCTTTAATATCGGCTAAACTCTCTTACTGTTCCTCCTAACGCACCTCTGTAAGTGTTTGTACTTTGCTGCAGATTTTTAGTTCAGTAGTCATATTACATGTGAGAGTGGGGGGAAGGAAAAAACATTTTTGTAGTTTTAAGTGAAACCAGATGTCAATGTTACCCTAAAGCAAGAGATACAAACTTAGTTGTGCAAAACCAGACGTGTGGCTTTTATTTATTTATTTAGATTTTTTCTTTTTAAAAACAAACGATTTGATGTACGTTGCCAGTCAAAAGTTTGGACACATGCAGTTTCTTTATTACAGTTTAATCATGAACACGGGGGGTGGGTGGGAAAGGTAAGTTAAGGAAAAATATGAAACCAATGTTCCTCTAAGGACCTAAATCTTCAGTGTATCTAATAAATAGAGGAGGGTCTGCAAGGTTAATTAGCAAAGTATACCTGGATGTAGAACTCTCGAGTGTGCTAGTATTAATAATGATGATAATAAAAAAAAAGACAAATGCCGTACTCTACTACAGTGGAAGTAGAGTGAGCAAGATCTTGGCCTGTTTTAATTTTTCCAATTTAACTGTTAATTCTCTTAAATGAAGTAAATTTTTTTTTACAGTAAGTAAAATTGACCAAAGCATTGATTTAATTAGGAGGTGAAAACTTTTGATTGGCTGTGCGTGTGTGTGTGTGTGTGTGTGTGTGTGTGCGCGGCTAAGGCTGAATCTGAAGTCTGTGTCATGGTTAACTTGCAGGGAGCAAAACGTTGACTGACTCACTACAACAAACTAAAGGATGTGGACTTTGCTAAACTGAAACCCAGGTTGTTCTTAATCCTCTCAAGAAAATCACGATCACTGTGATGCAGATAAAGTAAGGACTAAACTATTCGCTATTACAAAAGACAAAGTGGATTTTGCGGTCACGTTTTTCTATTTAAATTATTTATTTTTCTAGCTCTTGTCTAATGATGTGTATATTTTACATATGCCGTGTGCACTCGTGTACATGTGCTGACAGAATGTGTACAGATGGCATTAATAGATTTCTTAATGGGTGATACAGTGGTGTTTATACTTAATAAAATGATAAAGAAAGACATGTGCCTGAAGAGTTTGTGGTGCCTGATTTTATTCAAAAGCATACAGATTGTATTAAACTTTCGATCGTAGCTTCCACTCCAAACGCCGTCAGAAGACTCTGAAAGCATCCCGGGGCCGACTCCACCACGCTTTCCGTGTCCAGTTTTTCAGCTGTTAAAAAGACAGCAGGTGTCATCACTGAGGACTTGTACTTTTAAAAAATATTTATAAATGGAACAACAGTGCCATTATTACATCAAGATGGTCTCAGTCCTACAGCATAGACAATAACACCAACCACTGCACAATTACTGTGGTGCTTGGAAGTTTGTGAACCCATTAGAATGTTGTACTTATTTTCATGACTGGATATACAAGTTGTGCAGAATTGTCTTGACCACTCTTCCATGCAATGTTCATTCAGTTGCATACTGTTTGAGGGTGTGGGTGCCTGGTTCAAATTCCCCTGCAACATTTCAGTTGGATTCAAATCTGGGCTTTGACTAAACCATTGCATAACCCTCCATTTCTTCTTTTTGAGCCATTCCTTAGTGGATTTTCTAGTGTGCTTAGGATCCTTATCCACTTGAAAGGTCCACTTTCAGTTCTACTTTTGGACAGATCGCCTCATGTTATCTTCAAGCACCATTTGATATGATGCAGAATTCATAGTTGAGTAAATGAGTGCAAGCTGTCCAGTCTCTGAAGCAGTGAAGGAACCCCAACCCATAACATTTCCACCACCGTGCTTCACAGTTGGTATGAGGTGCGAAGCTGAAAAGCTGTCTGTGGTCTGTGCCAGGCAACTCTATCTTTGATTCATCTGACTAGAGCTCATTCCAAAAGGCCTGGTCTTTGCCTATATGCTAATCCCTGTTTTATTTAAAGAACCGGGATCTATCAGAGTCTGATCTTCACAACACGTATTTGTGGAAGTGTATCATGAACAAAGGAGATTTCTGAGGACCTCAGAAAAAGAGTTGTTGTTCATCAGGATGGAAAAGGTTACAAAACCATGTTTGAAGAGTTTGGACTCCACCAATCCACAATCAGGCAGATTGTGTACAAATTGAGGAAATTCAAGATCATTGTTACTTTCCCCAGAAGTGGAGACAAACAAGGATCACTCCAAGAGCAGGACGTGTAATAGTTCACGAGGTCACAGGAACACAGGGTAACTTCTAAGCAACTAGGCCCCTCTCACATTGGTTAATGCTAATGAGTCCACCATCAGGAGAACACTGAACCACAATGTTGTGCATGGCAGGGTTGCAAGGAGAAAGGCACTGTTCTACAAAAATAACATTTCTGCCCATCTGCAGTTTGCTAAAGATCACGTGGACAAGCCAGAAGGCTATTGGAAAATGTTTAGTATATGGATGAGGCCAAAATTGAATTTTTGGTTTAAATGAGAAGCATTTTGTTTGGAGAAAGGAAAACACTGCATTGCAGCATAAGAAACTTATCCCTTCTGTGAAACATGGTGATGGTAGTATCATGGTAACCTGTTTTGCTGCATCTGGTCCTGGACAACTTGCCATGGAACAATAAATTCTGAATTATCACCATCGAATTCTAAAAGAAAATAGGACATCTGTCCATGATCTGAATCTCAAGAGAAAGTGGGTCATACAGAAAGACAATGATCCTAATCACAAAGTCGTTCTACCAAAGAATGTTTAAAGAAGAATAAAGGTGATGTTATGGCCCAGTCAAAGTCCTGAACTTAATCCAATAGAAATGTTGTGGAAGAACCTGAAGCAAACAGTTCATGTGAGGAAAGCCACCAACATCCCAGAGGTGAAACTGTTCTGTACTGAGGAACGGGCTAAAATTCCTCCAAGCCAGTGTGCAGGACTGATCAACAGTTACTGGAAACACAAGGGGGTTAACACCAGATACTGAAAGCAAAGGTTCACATATTTTTGCCACTGACAGATATGTAATATTGGATCATTTTCCTCAATAAATAAATGACCAAATATAACACCTTTTTCTCATTTGTTTCATTGGGTTCTCTTTATCTACTTTTAGGACTCGTATAAATCTGATTAAGTTTTAGATCATATTTGTGCAAATGGATAATTCTAGGGTTCGCAAACTTTCAAGCACCACTGTATGTTCGCTACCATTTTTTTTTAGCTGCACACTGAAACCTTCACTTGCCTGGTGGGCTAACTAATGGATTTATCATTTCTCCATTCCTGAACTGTGTTCAAGCTCAAAAGTACAACTTGTAAAATGTTCTCATGGTGGTTATTTTTTGTGTACTTCTCAGTAGGCAACGGGTTTGTCTGGGTTTGTCAGTACTCTTATTTGAAGTGCTGCGCTACCACAGCATTACAGTAAGACAAACATCATTGAACTGGTCCTCTTAAAATGTGTAATCTGTTGAATGTTTTATGTCTCAGTAAAAAGTATCCTCACCTTGCTCAGGCATTTTCATCAGTAGGTCAATCCTCGGCTTGACTGTTCCTTCTTTACTGACGGTAATGTTCCAGAAAATGCTCATCGAACACCTGAAGTAAAGAAGGACCTGCTTTTATGACCCCATGCAGACACAAAATGTCACCGGGCAAGATCAAGCAAATGGGTTACTTCCTTAAGTGTTGTAAATGATTTTTTTTGTTGTGTGACACTAAACCTTACACGATTGCCCATCATTGACTTTGATCTTGTATTCTACAGTGATTGTTTACCTATAGGAGCCCTCAATTTACTTTAACTAGAAAGGAGGTGCATTTAGACAGATAGATAGATAGATACTTTATTGATCCCCAAGGGGAAATTCAAGAAAGTGTGTAGTCCTAAAAACTCCTAAGCGTGCGAGGGACTCTCTTAAATGGTTGAAGGTGCAGAGCTGTCACTCAAGTCTGACCAAAACAACGAGTCTTAAAGGACCTCTGTGCGTATGTTGCATTCTGAATTTGACCTCAGGGGTGCAAATGCTCCCTTTCTAGGCATCGTGCTCCAGAATAGAACACAGTGGTGCACTGGAGGATCGTTTGAACTCTCTACTGTAACTATCGGACGTGTGTTGTTGCGTTATGTATGAGATGTGTAGATCTGGGTACGCAGTGATACAGGTAACAAACACTATTTGAACATAGTGATATGATGAGACAATGCTAAGGAATAAAAACTCTGCATTCTGAATTGCTAAAGGTAAAAAAAAAGCTTACCCAGGAAGTTGTGGACTCTGGATCACCATGATCTCGGATCTGCAGCCCTCGGGAAGGTGAACCACATCTGGGTATTTCTCCTGCCAAACAAGTAAGACCCAAGTTCAGGAGTGTTTATTGGTATACATACTACTTATATTCGGAGAATAAGTAACTGCTGCCTGCACATTTATTGCTGAGGAATCAGATGATACATAATACATTACTCAGTAACTGTGCTTTTTCAAGCACCTCAGCCAAAAAAGTTGGTACATTTTGCTAATAGCTCTGAGGTAATTAAGCTGATGTCCTTTTATGTTGCTAGTGAAAATTCACAATTCGCCATACAAACACCATGTTCTAAAGAAAACAGCAACCCTGTCCAGGTTAAACCAGCTACTAAAGGTAAATGAATTAATGAGTAAAGCCCAATTTACACTAGACTGGGTATATGCATTTCACAGTGTACAATATACTCCCATGTTGCTCAACATGACCTTTTATAACCTGTGGGCTTCACTTCTGACCCACATAAAAGTAAACACTTCCTGCTTCCACAACTTGCTGGATCCCACAAGTCCCCAAACCTAATGCACACCTTTGGTTGCAAGTTGCATCAATCCATTATGGTCAGCTTTAGTGTGATATTTTGTGACTGTGTACAGCCAAGAGAAGAAACTAACCATTACATGAGCTACATTTGGATGCCAAATGAAAGGTAAAATGGTGGCTCTGTTATGCTGTAGGAGGCATTTTACTTGTTTACGATCGTCTCCTTAAAAGGCAAACGTAAATGCAAGTCAGAACAAAGTTCTTCTGACTGAGCTACTTTTATCTTCGAATGAAATGTTTCTATCTTGATGGCAGTGTTCACTGCCAGGGTGACTCCGCCCCATCCACTGAATGAGTTAATAAAGATGAAAATGAGATCGATCACATGCAATAACCTGCACACTCTCCACATTTCAACCAGACCTGTGGGAGATGTGTTCGTGCTCTGAGGGAATATCTTTTGGAAGATTTGGAGAATCAATGTCAAGGCACACTAAATATTCTGTTTGGTTCATGGTGACCCAACACCTTACTAAAGCACTTTAGGTTGGGGTTTCCTTTTAGTTGTCACTCATCTCTACTGACTAATATATTTGAAGAATTTACCCATGTATACACCAATCATTTTCCACATGATTAAAAGGTATCTCCTACTAGCCAGTTTAAACATACGTATTATTTAAAATGTTTTGATTAAAGTGCTGTTTGCCTTTTATCCTGCATTAATATGATATCTAGAAGAGAACATTCCCATTAAGGACTCCAACTGTAATAAATATCTATGTTATCACTAACCATGATTTTCCATGTAACATTTATGGTTTACTACTGTGCATTGGGCGTTCTTAATCCAAGTGAAATTTAATAGTTTAGTGATGCAGATTTAAGTACTCCTTTACTGAACCAAAAAAAAAAAAAACTGTACAAGAGAAAGCTTTACTACTGCAAACTATAAAGTACTAGCTTTTGGGTTTTATTTTGAGTAATCAGCTGCTAAACACTCTTCTGTAATAACAAACTCTGTCTTTTAATCATAGTTCATACATAAGAAGTCACTTCATTATATGAACTCAGTTTCGTTTTTGTTTTGTTTTTTTATACTAAATTTAGCTTTAAATATATATTTTAAAAAAATTATAGCCACATTGCTAAAACAGTAATCTATCAAATCCCATTGAGGCTGATTTGACCCCTTAAGGACCATGCGGGTGTTCTGTGTTTTGTACTCAAAACCAGAGAAAACATCCAATAACCACATAAAAAACAATGTCTTTCCATTCTCTAGTTATTATGTAAAGCCCACCACAGATAATCTATTCCCCA
Source organism: Prietella phreatophila (assembly GCA_025728095.1). Classification (NCBI taxonomy): domain Eukaryota; kingdom Metazoa; phylum Chordata; class Actinopteri; order Siluriformes; family Ictaluridae; genus Prietella; species Prietella phreatophila. Next base: position 21,908,758 of record JAOUWY010000001.1, on the reverse strand, counting down.
GTTTTCCTGTGCAGACATTCAGTCTTAAAAAAAAAAAAAAAAAAAAAAAAAAAAAAAATTCCAAGAGTTTCCCTGACAGAAAAAAAAAAAAACAAAACCCTCAATGGAGGTCAGTCCTGTCTGCACTGGAGCTAGAGGCGCACATTTCCTCTATGGATGAAAACCAGACTGTATTTCTCTTACACAGTAAGGCTGTTTCATTTGTCCAATCTCTTATTTTTATAGATAATAAAATTCACACATACTAACTTTTGCTTTTGCAAGGATTTATCATAAAGGCTTTTCCTTATGGCCAGAAACTAATCAAAATCATTCTAATATTCAAACAACAACAACAACAAAACCCCAGCTGGAGATGTTACCAAGAAACTGCACAGCCTCCTGTGCTGAAGATGTTCCTGTGTTAGACGTTCCAGCTTTACTGTTAAAAACTGCTGTCACTGGAGACCCCTTTTAAAAAAAAAAAGCTCCTCAAATATCAACATTTACACAAGTTCTAAATTGCGTTCATGCGGTGCATCATCTATACAAGTCCCTGTGTGCGTCGCTATAGAAATGATAACATATTAGAACGAGTGCATAAATATAAACCTTGCCGTTGGAACGACTGATCAAGCTGTCTTATAAAAGTTAATCAACACCTGCTGACCAATCAGAACCGCGCTCTGAAAAGCGCTGTTGTGTAATTACTTCTTCTGTACTGTGTGTTATTCTTGGCCACTTTACTGTAAGAATGCAACATGTCGAGTGTTAGATGAATCCAATTCAAATTTCTGTCTCCTCTCATCTGACAAATAAAAGAACTTGATTTAGAATTCTGAACGTCTGTGTAATATTTGCTGGAGATTGTAGAAACGGCTGATGGTTCCAAACAAAACCAGTGTTGATTGTGCTCTAAACGCCATATACTGTGCACAGAAAATAACCTAAATATGAACCAAAATCCTAACTGAAATGATCTCTCAATCGTTAAAACTAACAAATGGTCGACCAACAGTAAGATTCCACTGCACTAATCATGCTTCTGGCCTGCCTGAGCTCATGCTTTCAGAAGCTTCTCACCTAATCCATTAATTCAGGGATCCTTACAAAACCTGGCCATTATTCACTAATCCTGGGAAAAGACACTTTGTCCCCTCAGGAGATTCGTGCCAACAGTTATTAAGGTGTCAGAAAGGTATGAACAGTCTGTAACACAATACAGTATGTCTCTTACTGTTTATCTCTTACTTTGCCTGTAGTCACTTTATTACTCAAAATTAGCTTTGATCTATAGGTCTTAAGGGGTTTCAGTGATGGCTCCAGACACATGCTTCTAACTACATATTTAAGCTACTCATTTTTAAATGAATGAGTTTGACAAATAGGGATGGCCTGCAGGTACACATCTAAGGTCACAGTGGAAGTGTATTAGCATTTGCATTACTTGTACTCTGTTACTGTTACAATTTTGCCTTTAAATGATGGGAGGCGGGGCCTAAGGGATAGACAGTTTCTCCTGTTTACAGTATAGAGAGTGACAAAGGAAAAACCAACATAACGTGACTTAGGCGGTTTCACACTGGGCATGTTTGCTGCGATCTGAGTGTGATTGCTCCCGGTGCTCCCGGCAGCGCAGGTCTGGTTTCAGACTCCCTTAATTCTATCAAACCTTGGTGCATTTGCGTTTATCTTACATCATCAAAAACATGCATGGAGAACACAACGAGACTCACTATATAAAACAAAAAACTTAATTATTTTGATGCTATTATGCAAAGCAGATATTATGTGCAGCAGTGGACCTCTTCTGTGTCCCACGAAATCCATTCATCGTACACGTATTGTAGAAACTAATGATGATGTCACCGGTTAGAACACATGTGCAGGTTACCTTACTTATTGAAGAAGTGCAGAACCGTGTACGCGTCGCATTCAGTTCCAGTGCAACCGAACTCAGAAAACCTCCTACATGACAGCTTTCAAATGACCAATTTTTCATTCAAATTTGTGCTCTGTTTCAGACTAGACTGCTAGTGTGAAAGCTCCTTAGTAAGGTGCTGGACCACCCTGAGCCACCAGAACAACTTCATTGTGCATTGGAATGGATTCTATAAATTTCTGGAACTGTACTGGGAGGATGAACAGTGTTCTTTCAAAAGATATTTCCTTGGTTGGTGTTTTGATGATGGCGGTGAAGAGCGCCATCAGACACATCACAACAAAATCTCCAATAGATGGCACAGTTATATAGCGCTTTTATCCAAAGTGCTTTACACTGTGTCTCATTCTCCCATTCACACACCAATGGTAGCAGAGCTGCCATGCAAGGTGCTAACTTGTCATTGGGAGCAACTTGGGGTTCAGTGTCTTGCCCAAGGACACTTCGGCACGTGGAGTCATGTGGGCCGGGAATTGAACAGCCAACCCTACGATTAGTGGACAACCCACTCAACCACCTGAGCCACGGCCGCCCTGTGATGTTCAATTAGATTGCGATCTGGTAACTGTAAAGGCCATAGTATAAAATTGATTTCATTTTCCTACAGCACACCATTCAGTGAGCCCTCATGCCCTGTGGAAGGAGGGTAGGGTCATCTTGGAAGAGACCATGCCCATCAAGATAGAAATGTTTTAGTACAGGAGAAAGGTAATCAGTAAGAAGAAATTTGGACCCAAATAATACCATGAAAATGTCCAGCAAGGCATAACAGAGCTTTTCATTTACTTTCATTTGTCACCTGTCTGCAGCTACACGTTACAGAATACAGCTACAACGTGATTCTTTGTCAGCCTTATACTGTAACTCCAGTGCAAATCTTGGAAAAAACTAAACAAAACAAACGTCAGACACCAAACATGTCTTCCTTGATCAGCTAATAATCTGCAGTAAGGAGAGAATGGTGTGAATCTTATTTTTCATGAAACTACCAGAAGCTTTAAATGGAAGATGCCCTAAGGTACCCTGCTCTAGTGAAGGAAAGAAATACAGCTCCCTTATTGAAAGCGCTGACGCCAGACATGCCACAACAGAGTACCTCAGTTTTCTGGCATAATGTGAATTCTTCCATATAAAAAAAATTAATAAAAAATCCATACGAGATTACACCATCAGTACCACAGTGGAAAAAGACATCTTACATTTTATGTAAGAGACATATCATGATGACATAATCATAGTTTCTGACCAACGTTTCGGGTTTTATTCCCTCAGAAAACTCTTAGCTTTATGAGGTTTGTGGTTGTATACAGACCATGGTAATAATCTTTTGGAGGACAGATTCAGGAACAATAAAATACTGAACGGAAAAAGAAAATGTTCCATGTTTGGTGTGCTGTCTTTTTAAGGCAAAACCTTATAATTAATAGCAGAGTGGAAGACTCCTACATGCAATCTGACATAGTTTAAGTAAAGAAATAAAAAAAAAAACAATACTAATGCACAATTATGTCATGTATTTAAATGAAAGATACATGGGCATGCAGTCTGAAAAAATTATCATTAATGATCTATTATTGGGTATTGCCTGGATACCATACTCATTTACTCATACTTGTAAAAGATGCCCCAATACTGACAACCAATACAACAGATACTATGTGATGAAAGGTTAGCGCACGCTGTTGCACAAAATAACGTTGATCCGGATGTATTTCACGATTAATGATGCCAATCAAAGCAAAGCAGAATGCAAACTGTCCACTGAAAATATCAAGAGGCATTGTCCTACAACACAAGTAACCTATAACCATCTTAAACATAAACCTCAGCATAAGCAGAAGTTAACAACTAACACCAAACAGCAGCAATGAAGCAGGCTAGTTGAGAAAAAACGTTTACAGGCAATGCTAGATGAGTGCAAATAACACCTCCTACCAGGATTTGATCTTGACGATCAGCTACTATCAGTCATTGACTTAGGATTGAATGAAGTCAATGAAAATTACAGTTGTACAGGTGCGTTTTTCCCAAAATAAACCAAAATTCAAGAATTTCCTTCCAAGATTTTATTATCTAATTTATCTTTTCCTCTGCATCCATTCAGCCATCCAATGTAGCTAGCTAATGTACTTAATTAAAATCAATTCACTAACATTATAATGTACAAGCCTGTGTGGGTGGATGGATATATATACATGTACAGGCTTGTACATTTTATATATATATATATGCACTTTACACAATGTAAACCAGGGACCTCATTAAATTCCATTTTCTTTTCTTTCACTTGTGTATGCGAGCGAAGCATACACTTCATAAAAAGACCACTGAAATCACAAAACTACACTTTTTTATATGCTATGCTCTTTATTTAAAGCCCTAAGATGTTATGATTGTGCACAGCAAAATGTTGGTTTACACCAACTTGGGGAAACAAAAACAAATATACCAGTTATTGACTGTCCCAATGACTTATGCCACGTTTTTAGGTGAACAGTTTTGTAATTACAGCTAGGAGACAGCTACAGGCAAAGCAGGATTAGTAATAATAATAATAATAATAATCATCATCATCATCATCTCAGGAGCAAAGTTGCCTGCTTGTCTGATTTGGCATGCCCTCTTCATGACAGTCAAAAATGTTTCAGTCATAATTAAACAGTAGGCATGGGTTGGCTTGGCTGAGAAGGGGTGTGGCTCAAGGTGGAGGATTTGGTAGCTCTCAAACTAAGTCCATTAGTTATTAAACATTAAATAGTTAAAATCTTGCAAAACAAAGAAACAAAAACACAGGACAATTGAGCTATTCATATTGATAGTTGAATACCGGAGTTGCCAAAACTGAAGTGTGCTGTTGCTCTTTCTGTTGCCAATAGCTCTTATGAGAATGTAGCTGAGACATGACCAGTATTGATATTGGTATCAGCAACTACCAAAAAACATATCACACTTGGTCTGAAATTAATTAAATAAATAAACAAATAAATAAAAAGGTATCGATGCAATCACTAATTAAACAGTACTTTCTCTGTACTGTAAAGATAATCCCTTTCCTTGAAATCACCACAACACTGAATTTCAACAGAAGTTATATGGTGGGGATGTTTTGCTTACATTACCTGTATGCTCTACCTAGCACGGTGTTCTCCTGAAAATGCTTTTACATGTGTTTGGTATATGGTGGCAAAAGTACCTGGAATGACGGGTCTTGTTCAGTTCTCCCTTACTGTACAAAACCAGCAGCTGTGCATACCTATTAGATGAGTCATAGGACGGGTTGACATCTGAATGTAAACAGCACACTTCATTCCCCCTACATCAAATTATATAGTTAAACCCAGAGGTGGCTATTGGTCCTAAAAGATAAAGATAAGCTTAGCTGAAAGACTCTTTGGCCTGAGTGTTAATTCTGGAAGAAACCAGGCGCTGATCATCACCTGGCCAATTCTATCCCTGTGGTGAAGCACAGTGGTGGCAGCATCATACTGTGTTGTTGGTTTAACAGCAGCAGGCATGTCCTGATGAACAGATCACATTCCTGAGAAAACACAAGAGCAGTCAAGACCTCTGACTAAGACAAAGGTGACTTTCCAATGGAACAATGACCCAAAACAACCCAGACACTTTGGGACAAGTCTGTGACTGTCCCTGCATGGGCAAGGAAATGTCCAGACATTAACTCGATATCTGGATTGAGACCTAAAAATAGCTCTTCCATAATGGTCCTCTTTCAACATTACTTGCAGAGGTTCTGCGGAAAATACTGGATAAATCCAACTGTGCCAAGTTTGTAGTATTACACTCAAGAAGACTTAAGGGTCTGAATACATGTCAGAATATATTATTCCATCCATCCATCTTCAACTGCTTATTCCTTCTTCAGGGTCACAGGGAACCTGGAGCCTATCCCAGGATCATCAGGCACAAGGCAGGGTACACCCTG
>JAOUWY010000001.1:21864801-21876166 GCA_025728095.1 Prietella phreatophila | reverse complement strand
GAACATGTCTGATAAAACAAGTAAATCTATGGCCTGGAAGCATGTTTTAATTAAATTATATTTTAAACAAGCATATGTAATATAAGTGCCACTTCATATATAGTATGTTTAATGTGTTAAATGTTCAGGATCACTTACATTTCAGTACATTATTCCCCCAGAAATGAGCGCTAATCCTATTGCCAACAGTGGAATTGAACTAGGAGCGTTTAATGATATGGCGACCCTTTACCTGAGAATTGCAGAGGCAAGGCTCACAGCAATACCAAAAGGTAACGTCTTTCATGGTAACTGCATGGTTACATGATTTTGAGAAAGGAAAACGTTATTTATTTCTATTATTTTCAGCACTGCAAAAAATTGTACTATTGTAATTGACAGTATTTAATATGTTAAAACACAATGTGATAATAATAATAATAATAATAATAATATATTATAGTACCTAATGTTACAAGGTTTAAACGTAAGGCTTTAAAACATACTGAGCTGTACATTTTGGTTATAGATTTAACATTTTGATCCCAAATGCTAGTGTTTATATTGAAATTTAGAAAACATAAATAATCTTGTGGTTTGGGAAAGAATGTACATACTTCAGATGAGGAGAAGAACACAGTGTTAATGGTAGACTCATGAACATTAACATTAGCCAATGTGAGAGGGGCCTTTAGTTGCTTAGAAGTTACCCTGGGTTCCTGTGTGACCTCATGGACTATTACGCATCCTGCTCTTGGAGTGATCGTTGTTGGTTGAGCACTCCTGGGGAGAGTAACAATGATCTCAAATTTCTTCCATTTGTACACAATCTGTCTGAATGTGTATTGGTGGAGTCCAAACTCTTCAGATATGATTTTGTAAACTTTTCCAGCCTGATGATCATCAACAACTCTTTTTCTGAGGTCTTCAGAAAATCACCTTTGTTCTTGCCATGATACACTTCAACAGACATGTGTTGTGAAGATCAGACTCCGATAGAGCCCTGTTCTTTAAATAAAACACGGTGCTCACTCACACATGATTATCATGCCATTGTTTTTAAAAAACTGACTTTAATTTCACCTTCAAATTAACTGCTAATCTTACAGGTTCACATACTTTTGATATGTAATATTGGAACATTTTCCTCATTTGTTTAGTTGGGTTCCCTTTGTCTACTTTTAGGACTTGTGTGAAAATCTGATGATGTTTTAGGTCATATTTATGCAGATATATAGAATTCTAAAGGGTTCACAAACTTTCAAGCACCATCGTATACACCTTTTATGATTTTGGTATGTTTTAAAATAGTTGACTTTTAGTAGGAACAATAGCTAGACACAAAATGCACTTAGGACATGGTACAAACAATCTGAAAAAAACATTTAGATGTTTTGTAAACTCTTCAAAATACTGAATATGGTTTCTCAGTGCAGAAAAGAATAATCTCTTCTTCATAATAAAAAAAAGAAGTTTATTTTAGGCTACTCATTACACTTTATGTTCACAGATCTGCCCTCTTCTCTCACTGAACTTCACTTGGACTATAATAAAATCGCTAAAGTTGAGGTGGAAGACTTAATCCGATACAAACATTTGCTGAGGTAAACACATAGCGTTACAGTCATAGCATCTGCCTGGTCATAAAAACAGACATTTATGAACATGTTATTATTTGTCTCTATGCGCTGCAGGTTGGGGTTGGCTTTCAACCAGATCAAATTTGTGGAGAATGGGAGCCTAGCATATATTCCCAAAATCAGAGAAATTCATCTGGATAACAACAAGCTGAAAAATATTCCCCCAGGTTTGAACACGCTTAAGTATTTACAGGTAAGCAAATGTAATTTTGCAAAATGGTGTTAATCGTACATTTACCTGCACAAAAAAATAAAAATAAAAATGCATATTCCAATAAATTTTCCAATCAGCCAAATCATGCAGCAGCAGCACAATGTATAAATCAAGCAGATATAGGTCAAGATGTTCAGTTAATGTTCACATCAAACACCAGAATCAGGAAAAAGTGTGATGTCTGTGACTTTAACTGTGCCAGAGATGTTGGTACCAGATGGACTGGTTTGACTATTTCAGAAACTGCTGTTCTCCTGGGATTTTCACACACGACAGTCTCTAGAGTTTACACAGAATGGTGCGAAAAACAAAACACATTGAGTGAGCAACAGTTCTGTGGGTGGAAACGCCTTGTTGATAAGAGAGGTCAGAGGAAAACGGCCAGATTGGTTTGAGCTACAAGGTAGTAAATCAATCACTCTTTACAACTGTGGTGAGCATAAATGCATTTCACAGGCTGAAAAGGAAGAAGGGACTCAAATTTTACTGGAAGCACCTTAATGGGAATGCACAAATTAATGTGGGGTAGCTACACGGGCTAGCTGACATGCTACATGAGGCCATATTGTGTCTGTAATATCACTTAGTCAGTATTAATTTCATCAACAAAACTGTTGCAGAAAAGCAATATCGCAACCGTGCTGATATTCAGTATATTCACAGTCTTGCTAGTGCGCTATTGCTTAATAAACAAAATCCATATATGAACCTATAAAAAAACAAAACAAACTATGATACTGTGGATTACAGGGTATATTCAGCTATCAGCAAATTCAATTTGCAACATCTTCCAAAGGTACAAACTATCTTAGGCTGATTCAAACTGATTTAATACCTTGTTACATACTTTGTTTAATGAAACAGAGACCCTGTATGAAGTGTATAAATCTGATGAAACCGGCACAAAAGTCACACAACTACACAACAACCAAACGTGACATCTCTGTTTAACTTGTGCTATTAGGTGGTGTACTTCCATGCTAATAGCATTAACAGTGTTGGAGTGAATGACTTCTGCCCAATAAGAAGCAAGGTAAAGAAGGCTCTCTACTCAAGAATCAGCCTATTTGCCAATCCGGTGAAATATTGGCAGATCCAACCAGCCACCTTCCGCTGTGCATCTGGCCAGAGATCTCTGCAACTCGGCAATTTTAGACGAAAGTGAGAACAGGGTTCCACTGGAGGGCAGCACCTCAACTTATGTTTAATAATGTCTTTCAGTTAATAATTGGGATCTTAATCCCTCAGTCAGGTTGCACAGTACATAATTTACTTGAAAAACACCCTGTGAAGATAATTATGTAACAAAATATTCACCAGGCATATTTGCTGGAAACTATTTAACCTGGTTTATTGGGACCACAGGTAATAGAGTAGCTACATTGGGTGCAATCATTGTTTTAATCTGTTGGTTATCCGTGGTATTGCTGATCTAAAGTCAATTTTTTAAAACTGTATTATCAGACATTGTTAGTAAATCTTAAACTGTTTCACTGTCATTGTTATGTTAAACGAGCATAAAGTACTTGAGACACACGATGCAGATCTCTAATGTAGACTAGGACTTGCAAACTATGTATAAGCTATGGCCACAATTGTGTCAAACCTTTGTTGAAATGTGTATAAAAAAAAACAGTTTTGTGAATAAACAGAAAGAAAAACTTGGTAAAACAAATTTTTCTGTCATCTACACCAATGGTATTTAGACACAAATGAAAGCCATCCTTACAACCTTGATTTACTCAGCATTTTTTGAACAGGTAAAGCAAGAGTATTAAGGGTGGGTCCCAAATGCTAGGAGTTCATCCACTACGTAGAAGACTTAATTCTAGCAAGCAACGTCATCAAAAAATTTGACAGAAGTTATTTTGTTTGTCTACCTACACACACTATACAACAAAGAATAGTCATCACAAATGAGTACGAGGTCATTTTAACCTACTGTATTGTAGCTTATTCTGCAGATATTCCAGCTCTAAGCTAGTGCTCTAAGCCATGATAGATAGTTCATGTTCTATCATTTACCGATACTTTGACTCAGAAGCCCATGTTAAGTCCTATACGTTGCTGTAAAGAGCTTTATGATGATACAAATATTATCTCACTCACTTAAGTGTAAATCCTGTGGTTCACGAAGCCATATTCAATCATGAAATTAGGAAATTAAGGCGACATTAAAAAAAATTTCAGTCATAATATAGACACAGCCATGAGTGCACAATAACATGTACACATTTGCAAGTAACGTGACTGCCTAAGCCACCAGGGAAGCCTTTTAGAAAGTATTGGTGATATATTGGCATGTATTTAGGAAAGAATATAAAACTATTCAGCTGATCTTACAACCACACAGCTGTTTGTTCAGGGCTTACTGCTACAACATGTCATAAAAGAGGAAAGGGGAAGAGTGATTGAGAGCCACAGAGCCATACTGACATATCCTTGCAGTGTACTATGGGTAATACAGACAGTAATTGAGAGACTCCACTATACACAGTGAAAAATGATGTCTACCCAGATGATCAAATTCTATGTGTTCCAAAGTTCTGGATGTTTATTAAAATGGTTGCCTTTCTACAAAGAATACTTAAGAATTACACCTGAACTGTAAGAATTGGAAATGAATTATACACATAAGTGCTGGAGAGGTACCCTCAATTCATTCACTGGTCTTTGGTAACCACCTGATTCTGGTCAGGACTGAGGTGGATCCAGAGCCTATCCCAGGTATACTGGGCGTGAGGTGGGAAGACACTTTCGATGGGACATCAGTCCGTTACAGGGATATCATGCACACACACACACATTGAGATCTAGGGGCACCTTAGCACAGCACTGGCAAGTTCTTGGGAGGTGGGAGTAAAGTGTAAAGCCCAGAAGAAACCCACAATGACATGGGAGAACATATGTAATTCCACAAAAACAATAACCAAGCTCAACCACGGACCCTGGCGCCATGAGGAGGCAACACTACCCATTGATCAAATATAAAATGTGGGTGATTATTATGTATCTTTCACCTGATAAAGTGAATTAAGTACACATTTTACTTACATGAAAAGTAGATTATTGGACCTTGTGGATTATTGGTGAACATCTGATTGTACCTGGTCTGTACATTGGGGAACAAAAATGTAAGAAAGGTTGGTCAGTGTTTCTTTTAGAGCAGAGCCTTTGTTTTTTGGATCAGAGCCTAAACTGCACCTGGGTTTAAATTTGTTCAGTGAATGGTCCACATTTCAACAAATCCTTATTTGTGATTCATGTTGGACATCCCACAACAATCACAAACTGTTACCAGCAGATGGAGCTTCTGCTTCAGCTTTTCTCAATGCCCTGTAGACAGAAACTATAAATCCTGATTTTTTCCTGATTTAATACAATAATAATGCTTGCTGACTTGAAGGTAAATACTGTATTTCTGCAGATGTTAATATGGCCTTAAGAGAAAGAAAATTAAATTTTATAACTTTTTAATCCAACTGTCATGAACATTTATTTTAGTGTTGGAGGAGGGAAGCTTCTGCTATAGATTATGGCACAACCAAACAAAATCTTTTCAATGAAAATGTCTTAAACTGTGCTGCTAAACACTGAACTGCTTAACAATATGAGTAATGTTCTCCAGCTAGAAACAACTGTTTCTAGAGAAACAGTTGAGAGAAAACGACTCACATTTTATGTCCTCGGTTTTTAATTTAGTCTATCAGGTTTACAATAATATTAATAACCTGGCATATAATTCAATTACTGGCTAGGTTATTTCATTACAGCCTTGATAGTCAGGCAAAATTCATAACAGTACCAACAAAAAAAGCATTTTACCATTTGTCATAAGAGCCAACCACTTCTGAAAATGAATACCAGCATTAGCAAAGCAGATGTTTTTACCAGATGTGAAATTTGAGCAGGACTTGATAGAGATTTTACTTTATCAAAATGTTTTTAACATGCATGACTTAGTTACATAATCCAAAAATTCCTTTAAAACTCAGCTCTCTGTTTCAAGGTCATTAACATTGCCAAATACAGGAAACATACAAATTTGCTTTCACATTGACTTGATTCAGAGGGCAACAATCAGTTTGATTTCTGATATTATAACTTTTGTATGGAATGACTGCATACTACACAAATTGGTTTGGCTGAGAAAGATACAAACTTGTATTTTAAAAGGAAATATTTGCAAAGAATAACATCCATCCATCCTTTTTCTATACCGCTTATCCGACAGGGTCACAGAGAACCTATCCCAGAGAGCATCAAGCACAAGGCGGGGTATACCCTGGACAGGGAGCCAATCCATCACAGGGCACAATCACACACCCATTCATACACAACAGACAATACGGACTTCTCAATCAGGCTACCATACATGTCTTTGGACAGGGGGAGGGAACCAGAGTACCTGGAGGAAACCCCTGCAGAACGGGGAGAACATGCAATTCCGCACACACAGGGCAGTGGCGGGAATCGAACCCCCAACCCTGGACGCAAATGTGCTAACCACTAAGCAACCCTGCGCCCAAAGAATTTCATTCTTGTGCAAAACAGTAATCTTATTAAACTAAAATTAGGTCTAATTGGCATCTCTTATTTATGTTTGAGAAATTTCCTATAACAAGAATAGAAAGACTCCTGCTACAAAATGTGTTTACAACTGGGGCAGTACTATGTACTGAATTAGCAGGGTGTCTTTTTGCATATGCCACAACTACTATTTCATTTTAAGTTCATCACATACAAAGTAATTGTGCATGAACATTTTCAAGGATTTTTATTTTTATTTTTAAATAGCTACAGACTTTGGGAGTGTGGAATTTTTATAATAATAATAATAATAATAATAATAATAATAAATGATTCAGGATAGAACTGTAAAAAGGTTACATCCATGTTTTGTTTTTTAAATGAAGCAAAGTAGTATAGCGGATTTTATTCAGCACCCATTAGGACCATGTTCGGAATGTCTTTTCATGTACACCAAGCAACATCATATCAAAAGGAGTATGCACAAATGGATAGAAAATAGTCAACATTTTACTTCTGGATATTTCTGTGTACATTTTAGCAGCTTGAATTACATGTCCTGTTTTAAATTCTTGTATTAAAAGACATGTATCTTAGCCTAAACCTTGCCCAGAATAAACAGACACTAATGTCTTTTTTTGAAGGATGCCAAACCATCCTTGAAATTCTTTCAGCTACCTGTAGGTAACTGAAATCTCTGTGTGATGTTCAAATTGACATATGTTCTTAAAGCATTCAATATGAAATAATTTCATTACACTTTTACAAATAGATGCCAGACTACTGACAGGTGTTTGTCTGATTGCCAAAGTTGGAGACCCTTTTTCCACAACCGTGGAATGTATACACTTAAGAGTATTAGAGAAAAAAGTGTTTCCAATACATCAATTTTCTTCTCATCATCATAATTTGGCCAGTTCTGTGAGTGCAGGGAGACATAAAAGGGTGGCGTTTGAGGGGGGAAGGGGGGTTCACAGGCTGACAGAAACAGCAAGAGAAACTTTGCTCAGGAAACATATGGAAGAAATCTGCAGGTTGGCCAGGGCCACTGTTGCCACGTCTCACATACCAGCGTCGCTGAGAAAAAAAAACACAACCCCCCCCACCAAAAAAAAACCCCTCACAACAGGTTTGGACTGTTTGAGCGTTCCAACCCTGACAAACACCTGGAAAATAAATCCTTAAATAAAGTAAATCTGACATAATTGCATAAAAGTTGCTTTTTAATTTGCAGACCAGTTAGTCTCATATCTACCAAACATTCAACATGTTCATTATACAGAAAAGATTGACTTTTTTTTGGTGTGTGTGTTTTTTAATAAAATCTGTTAACAGCAGGCAGAATAATTTGAATTTACAAAACATATATTGGAAGAGGCTTATTGAGAAGAAGCAATGCATAAAATATAAATAATTTAAACTCTAGTTGCTTTATTTTCAGCTGACTCCTTTTTCCTTGAGAGAAAGCTGTACTTTGTATACACAGAAATGTCTCCAGCTTGTTTAGATTAACATTGTTTTTTTGGCGTGCTATTCTTTTCAACAAAATGTGGAATACTGTATGCTGCTATTCTGTCTTTCCAGTACTAAGAAACTTGCATATCTTAAAAGTATCTTAACCTAGCTAATTTGGATATAATTAGGGTTGTGAGGTTTTTCCATGCTTGTGAGTTACCATTTTTAAAAATCGTGATAAATTATGTAATTGTCCAGAACTGATATCCCAAAAAGAGAAAGGAAAACAAGTATTTCCACCATTTCAGGAAAATATGGGAGGGCTTAATAAAAATAATTAGCTTCTGAACTTCGTCTTTTATTATCCACTATGCCTGCTTTGATCAAAAGGTGCAGGCTCTTTGTTGGTACCTCAAATAATGAAGACTACAGCAGGGCCAGAGTTCTAATCGTGTTCAGGACTCACATTTGCTTAGTCAATTCTTTTCTCTTAGGTAAAGGCACACATTCATCTCATGGTCATAGCATGTTTTGGTGAACTGGTCTGTTTGGATGAGTCCCTTCTTCTACTCTGCACACAATGTACATCTTAAACCATTACATGACAAGAGAGTATCTAATAATCTGTATTCTCTCTACAGCCCCCCTTATCCTTCTCTCTCTCTGTGTTGCGGTACACATTTTACTCCCAAGATACCAGTGCCCCTGCATCCTTCTGTCCTCCAGACCTGCCTGATCCATTCTGATGCCCCACTTTGGCTTTGAGCTTTCGTCACCTGAAAAATCACTTGCTGCTTCTGAAAATGGCCCCACATTGATAGCTGAAAGATCACCATGGGTTTACTGTGCCTGGTACGACACACACACACACACACACCCTAAAGATGGCTACGGATGATCTTGCTTGGAAGTCTAAGAACACTTAGCAATTGATAACAGTTTATACCAAAGACTCAAATCATTGAACAGTTGATAACTTCAGTGGATACAACGGACTTAAAGTTAAAACTCTAATAATGCTCATACCCAAGTTCCTGTTAACACTATTAGCATTATTTGGAAGCAGTATACAGTTACAGAAGAGAAATTACTTATAAATCACACTGGTAAGACCCAGAAAAGGATGGGTTTCTCTAGGTTTCTTCCTCTTGTTGTTTCATGGTGTTTTCCCTCGTGACCATCACCTGTCTTGCTCATTAGCAATAAACTTACATTTTGAATTGAAATTTTATATCCGGATTTCTGTAAAGCTGCTTTGTGACAATATCCATTGTTAATTTTTAGAAAAAATGGTTGCAAAATCGTGTTATGGTTAACTAGCTTAATCTCACATTGAAAATGACGAAAATCAAATGTTTAATTGAAGAAAATGAAAACTCATGAAAACTACATATGTAAATTATTTGTACCCCTAGAAATCCTTATGAACAAAGTGTAACTGATGCATGTTCCCATTTATGTTTGACCTTTTTTTAAACTCCTCGAGTGTTTTGCAATTCTTAAGTGGTCATCCATTATGGGGAGGTTCAGAGAATACACAAATTAAAAAAGAAAACAAAATCTGTTCATCAATAAGGCCATAAAGAGTATGCGAGTGCATTTGGCCTCCATGCACAGTGATGAGGATGCTTAGAGAATTTGCAGAAGATGGCAGCATTTCAATTACTGGAAATTTGACAAGAACCAAGTGTATGGTCAGATGGGACAAAATAAAGCTTTTGGCAACACACACTCAAGGTGGGTTTGGTATAAAAAGAGGGATGGTTATCAATAAAATAACCTAATCCCCACCGTTAACAATAGTGGAGAACCTTTGTGGCTGTTTATCCTTCAAAGTCCTTCGGCACTTTGTTACAGAACATCATTATTTACAAGAAGTAAGTTAAAACTGAGCTGTGGTTGGATCCTTCAGCAGGACAGTGATCCAAACATGTGTCCAAATCCACACAAAAATGGCTCAATGACCACAGAATCAAGCTTTTGACGTGGCCTCCCTATCTCCTGACATAAACCCCACTGAAAATATTTGGGCTGAGCTGAGAGAGAGCAGAGAGCCCTGGAGGATCTGGACACATTCTATGTTGAGGAGTGGACTAAGATGAATTGTTCTATATTCTCCAACCTTATCAAGCATTACAGGAAAATGTTCATATGTTGACAAAGATTGCACAAAGTACTAAATGCAGGTATACCAATAATTGTGATACATGGTTTTGTTAGAAACTGTCATAACTCTTACAGCATGGTAAGTTTTTGAGCATTAACTGCTAATTTGTGGTCCAGCCACAACTTCTATCGGGTCCAAGTCACGACTTTAAGAGGGCCAATACAAAATTTCTTTTCAACTATTCAAATGTGAATTCTGTCCTTTGGATCATTGTCTTGCTGCAGGATCAAATTCCTTTTCACTTTCAGCTCAGATTCACACTAGCAGGATGTCCTGTTTAACACAATGTTTTCACCAGTCAAAATTGAACCCCCAAAAAATAAATCCACTTTGTTTCATCTGTCCATATGATGCCCTGAAATTCTTCCAAGTGCTTTGCTGCAAATATATTATTTTGATTAACTGTGGTTCCCAGATGGCACCGGTCAAAAATATGCCCATGAACTTTTTTTATATTGGAACCATACTGACCTTAGATGAGGCAAAAAATGTCTGTACATCTTTGTACATTCTTGTGGGATGTTTACCAGATGCTGAACCCTTGGGTAAATTTTGGCAAGCTGTCCATTCCTGGGAAGATTCACCATTGTTACGAGTGTTCATTATTTGGAGATAATGCCTTTTACTGTGGTTTGGTGGAGTCCCACAACTTTAAAATGTCTTTGCAAACATTTCCAGACTGATGCACTTCAACATTTTATTCCTCTTCTACTCTGGAATTTTCCTTGATCATGGCATAGTGTGCTTGCAGAAATGTGGGAATGAATTCACCCTGATTGTATGGTTTAACATGAGTCAGATTTCGAATCAGCCAAGACTGACTGTGTTCAATTAGCTGAGTCTAGTTAAATTAAACGTGGTTGACTCTTGCTTGCATAACTAATAAGGAACTGTAATGGACATGCGGGGACAAGAGGGGGTTAGTGTATGCTGCTCACACACAGAGGGACCACAGTTGGAGATGTATAGAATTGATATAGTATCATACACAGGAAAGAGAACTGGATAAATTTGTTTGTTAAATAAGTTTAATAATGTGCGTCTATTCTGAGGTTTGTTTTCTTTTGTGTATTGTTATGTAATAAATAGGGCTGCAACAACTAAACGATAAAATCGATAATTAAAGTAATCGACAATGATTTATTATCGATTAGTCGGGTCTGTGACATCACTGTGGATAACCCCATGAGTGACGTGACTTCACAATGGTGGAAAACTCATTTCTATGAATGAAACACATCTGAGAAACAGCGGAGGTCACAGAGTGAGCTGCTGTGGGAAAACTGCACGATGCGGTTCGTCCAAAACATGAGAATGTTTTACATTAAGCACTTCAAACTAACTCGTATGTGTATTAACGTAGCCTGTCGTGTCAGATGC
>JAOUWY010000001.1:21745232-21762135 GCA_025728095.1 Prietella phreatophila | reverse complement strand
TCTTATAAAATGTGTATGTATGTGTGTTAGTTAGCTTTACTAAATAAAATGTAACTTTACTAACCCTGTCGGCGTATTAAAAATACATTAAATCACATTGTGAAATGTTTAAAGGAAACCGAAATGTACCATGTACTGCATAAGTATTCAGCCCATGTCATGAATCTATGCAAAATAGCACATGATATTGAAAGAATCAATATAGTTTGCAGAAGAATTTACAAATATCGATGTAAAGTTTGGGATTGTGCTGGTATTCACCCACATTATTATGAAACCCCTAAGTTCTAAAGCATGTGCAATACTGATTTGTGAGTTTTCCATTTTAAAACGTTGTGATAAATGATGTAATTATCCAGAACCAATAGCCTTTCACTATTTGAGTTGAAATAATCTTGACGATATACTTGTCTAATCTTAGCGAAGGTGAACCTATTGTAGATTGCTGGATTTTATTTCACATTGATGAAATTAAGCTGATGAATCAAGCTAAGTTTTCCATTTAGCTTAACAGAAAACGAAGGCACCATGTGAATATGGAGTACGTCAGACAGTGAGAAGGAGGCGGGACCTCCAGGCAGAGTCTGTTTAGATTAGAGAGTTCAAATACATCCATCCATTTTCTATACTGCTTATCCTACAACAAGTCGCAGGGAACTCGGGGATAATTTGGACATGCCAATCAGCCTACAACGCATGTCTTTGGACTGGGGAAGGAAACCGGAGTACCCGGAGGAAACCCCCGAAGCATGACGAGAACATACAAACTCCTCACACACAGGACAGAGGCGGGATTCGAACCCCCAACCCCGGAAGTGCGAGGCGTGTTTTTAAGTGCTAACTCTCATCAGTGTACTGCGACGTTACATTGCAGAGCATCTACTCAAAATGCCTGAAGATTGGCAGGTATAGTAATACAATAAACGTCGATATCGTGTAATATCATGTAGGGATGATCAAACGGTTATATAGCACAAGATACAGTGCCCTCCACTAATATTCCCTCCACAGGGGTGGCTGTATGCAACAAATATTGTTGTAACTGAACTTGTTCAGAAACTGTTGCTCTGATGGCTTAAAGCAGCACTGTGCTCCTTTTATATAAAGAGTGGTAAATAAACACACTTGTATTTTATACCTGGATGTGCATGCTGAGGACCGTTCTATTGGGAGCTAAATATCAGTGTTACCTGATTATGGAGATATTTCATATAAATCAGTGTTCTGGAAGCAATTCATTCATATAATGTGACTCATTGTCGCTATGTATTTAGTACAAAGTTAACTTGGCATATTTCACTGTACCTAAAAGCGGTGTGTTTTGTTCTCTTGGTCAGATTAGTGATGTCCCCAGACAGACTGATGCAGGGCTGAATCCCTCATCGTCCAGCTCTGTCGCCGCACCACAGTCTTCAGCTTCTTCTTCTGCTTCTTCTTCTTCTTCTTCTTCTCCGCACCACTGTGCCAGCTCCAGCCAAGGTAATCATGTATGTATCAGCACAGAATGAAGAGGTGCATTTTACATCTAGGTTACTTGATTGCTTGACATGGAGGCGAACATGTGATTATTCTGACGTCCATGGTAGGCTATAAGACTATAAAGATTGCCTTACTTGTTAGCAACATTAGGTTCGTTGCAAAATTAAAGAAATTACTGGTTCAACATGAAGGGATGGTTAGAGTTTAAAAAAAAAATATATATATATATAAAATAATTATTTATTTATTTTTAATAGGACGTCATAAGACAAGGTACTGAACACCATGCTAAAATGTCAAATCACCTGAAGAAAGAAAGCCACTGTGTACGAAAATGTGAAATGGCATCAAATGCACTATTTAAATCTTTTTTTTTTTTTTTTTTTTCCCTGTTGCGTTTTAATTTTTCTTCAAGGCGTTGCTTCAAGCTCCATAAAGGGTTTGGTGTCTTAGTAGGTGGGCCTCGAGTTGCATAACATTGTGGTTTGCAGTTCGTTGCACGTCTTTTGGTAGCCTTGGTGATGGTGGTCAAAGTCTTAAGAGGTTTCCGTCAGATCACTGCAGCTTGACAGTTTTTTTGGCGGGGATTTTTTTTTCTTTTTTCTTTTTTCAAATGCTATAACTGTTACTCAAGAACGTAGAAAGATCCCAGCAATTATTTTTCAGCGTTTGTAAAACAAAAATGCAAACGTACATTACTATATGTTTGAAACAGACTGTTCTAAACAGATAAAATATTCTTGAATTCAGAGCTTTTCTAGATTTCCTTGAGCAACAGTATGGATTTGTACCTCGTCAATGCTCAGGGTATGTGTGTGCGTGTGTCCCTCTTCTGGCTTGACCTGGTATTGCAGCGTAATTCAGGCTTCTAAGGCCTACACAACATGGACACAAATATCATATAAAAGAATATTTTTAATTGTTGTGGTTGCAGTATATTAAAACAAAATGATGTGATTTGTTACTGTTAACTGGCCTGAATTAATTTACAAGTAAAGAAATAAATTTTATTTATTTAAATAAAAAAATATTTTTACTTTGATGATCGTTTCGTATATTTCTGACCCTTAAGCTTTTATACCACATTTTAAACTTTTTTAAAATCCTTTTTACGACATTATATTAGATAGAATTCAAATCTGCTCTATTTGTGTAGCACTTTTAACAATAGACATTGTACACTCAAAAATATGCCCTTTTCTCCCCCAATATACAGGGAGATGAGACAGTCAAAATATGAATCTGGAATAATATATATTGGAATATATACTGGAATAATAGTGGTAATGACCTCTAGAAAGGGATTAAATATTTTTGTCATCCTAGATGCTTTCAAACACCGAGCATCAGATCAACAGTGAAAATATCGTCTATGTGGACATTAGACAACTGATTTGTATTTCATCAGTGCCATAGTCTAAAGTAAGGAAACTAGCACCTCAGAAAAATGACTGGGATTTGTCGTTGTAAAATATTTTCACAGAAATGCTCACATGGTTCCTTTGTACCTATTATTATTATTATTATTATTATTATTATTATGTATTTTTCCCTCCAGCATCTCCAAGACCTATGATGGATAATTTGCCATCCTCGTTTCCTCAGGTGATTTGACATAAATGGTGGCGGTATGCTGCGACTCGAAAATGCTTTAACATAAAAGCTGTTTGAGTTCTGTGCTTTTTTCATATTTGCCTTTTTGTTGCTAAAACTGCTTTAAAGCACAGCAGAGCATTATTTTATTTATATTTACAGACGGCCCTCTGTATATCACAGGGAAACACACAGCTATAAAGACACTGGTTTTGTACTCAAGCTTGCTTCATGATATCTTTATTGATTATATTGTATTGACTCGCTTTGCTTGCCGATCTTCTTTTGAGCGTCCGTGAAATGCCTTGATGTATCAGGATTAGATTTTTTTTCCATAACGATACCTCTAGCCATACAGTTGATTTGCTGTATTGTTTTAGTTCTCCTGCTCTATTTGCTTAGTTAACTTAACCCCCTGCTGTCTGTTTCCAGAAATAGCTTGCAAAGATGACTCCTTTCTTACCAAAGAGATATTGACTCATGTGGATTCTCTACCTACCCAGAGATGCTGTAATAACTATCCCATTGTCTGTGAGGTTACACCTCAGGTGAGTAGAATCATCGATCGAACACCTGCACGTTTGTAAGTTAACTGAATTTAAATCACATCTTATGTAAGTTTTGTTTGCCTGCTATTCAACAGATTTGTTCTCTGTTCTTCAGTTACAGTCTGATCACAACCCGCTTTTATATTTTGTTTTTTATATTTTGGGGGTGAAAAACTTACAATAACCTAGCTGCATTAATGTGCTAAACTAATACTTTGTTGAAGCATCTTTTGATCTTATTACACAACAACATGGCACATATTAACTTGGTAATATTTTCTCACTCTTTCTTGCAAAAACATTCTTGATCCATGAAGTTATAAGGTCCTCTCCTGTGTACAGCCCGCTTCAGGTCACCCATACAGATTTTTAATTGGATTCAGGTCTGGGCTCTGACTCGGTCGTTCAGTAACTTTGAACTGCTTTTGGTTAAGCCATTCCTCTGTTGATTTAGATGTATGCTTTGGGTCATTGTCATGCTGAAAGGGTGAAATTTCCTTTTCATCTTCAGCTTACGAGAAGACATGTGAAGGTTTTGTATTAAAATGGAATAGTATTTGTAGCTATTCATGATTCACTCCTCCTTGATAGAAGCCCCAGTCTTGTCTGACGAAAAGCAGCCCTAAAGCATGATGCTGCCATCACCATGCTTCAGCATGTGTATTTCGGCATTTTGGTGATCATAAATTTTTTTTTTTTTTTTGCACCAAACACACCTTTTGGAATTATTATACCTTTTGGAATTGGTCTCATCATACCATAACACATTTGATGTTTTTTGTAAGAAAGGGCTTTCGTCTAGTCTCCCTACCCCATAGCTCAGAACATGAGAGCTTGACACATTCAGAGAGTAATCTATTTGTCAGATATTCCTGCAGCTTCTTTAATGTTACTGTAGGTCCCTAAGCAGCATCCCTGATCAGTTTTTGTTTCGTCCTTTTGTAAATTTTGCATTCACGTCCTGTTCCTGGTAATGTCACGGTGTTGCTCCATTTTCTCACTTTTTTTTGATGATGGCCTCCATGGTGTTCCATGGTTTAGCTAATGTTTTGGAAATTCTTTTATACCCCTTTCCTGACCTTTGGACAAGTGAGAATCTTTGTAAGCTCTTTGCGGACCATGAATTCAGCAGTCAGATGAAACCAATGACATGTCAAGAAAACCATTCAGAAACAGCTGATCTTTATTTGGAGTTAATCAGAATAATTTCCTTAATTACAGCTGTATGATAATTACTTTTGAACATGTGATTGGTTCATTCAGAACACAGCCAAATCCCAAATTATGAAAGCGTGTGCACACTTATGCAACCAGGTTATTTTAACTTTAAAATAAAAAAAATTCCTAAAATGTTTCCCTAAAAACATACAGATTGGTTTTTACTTAACTTGTATACATTGTGATTTCACATTGAGGGTGGAAAAAAGCTTCTGACATGATGTAATCTTGGTTGAATATATTTTTTTTTTCACATCACAAAACCTGCCATTTTAACAGGGGTGTGTAGACTTTCCTTTCTCACAGTCTTCTTTTTCTGGTTGTAACTTGTCCACTGGGCAAAAAAACCCAAAAAACAAACCCTTATGGCCCAGACATGAAAATTGCATGTCCCAGGCACCCAGGCTACTTATTTGTCAGCCCAGGGCACAATTTTCAAGCCGTTATGCTGTAATATTTATATGCTCCAACCATGCACAGTAAAAGTTTTTAGGAGTGACACACCATGCCTCCTACACTGAGCCTGTCAGTTGCTGACACCATTCAAACATATCTTATATTTCAAAATGGCTGATTTTAAAATGAATAAATGAATAATAGTAATAAAAAACATTTTCTATGCCAAACAATATAACTCTCTCCGTGACTAGAAAAACTGTGGAAACTTTTTGCCCAACACTGCAGCAGTACATGGCTTATTATGGGTTTAGTTATTTTATATGATCATAGTGCAATAATCTTTATCTATGTTTGGTTATTACAGGTTAGAACTCAACCTACTTCCTGTTCATCTTCAGAGATCAATTCTCAGCAGAAGCATGAACGTTCTGGGTCAGTTTTTGTTTTTTATTTGCATTGCTTTAAAATAAGCACAGTTACACACAGAAAATCTCAACTGCAAAAAAAAAAACTCAACAAATTGCAGGAAATCAATCAACACACACTTCTGTAATCTGGTAATACTAATGCAATCGGTAATCAGATTTCTTGCTAAATATGATTTATGGTCCTCTGTGTTCTACTGAAAAAATCCACTGAAGAATGTTTACTGTTTTTAAAAAAAAAATTTATTGAGACTATGGTGTTTCGGAGTAATACATGAAGTGTCGTAATATGTTATTTACATGACCCCTTGAATTATGTGGAAATCAGATAATATTGCATGCTAACTGATGAAACCACATTAACACACCACTACTACTGAAGCTTTAATAGTTAAATGGAAAGAGGAAGAGTTTATACACCAGTACTTGTCTACAAGTTTATTTCCCAATCTTTCGCTATCAAACCTTGATTATATAAAGACTAATGGGTTTGTCATTTGTAAACCTTTCTGTAAACAAATCTTTGATTGATCAAATTGATCAAATGATCAAATTTTTAGTATAAACAATCCTCAACCACTATTTTGACGCCTTGTACTGTATGCTGATATAAACTCTTCCAGGGTGAAATCCCCTCACCCTTTCCTCCCTTGGGTGCTTTAGATTAGATCGTTCAGTAAATTATAGCACTTTGCCTCCGAGTGTGTAGAACAGCTCTCTGACATTGTGTGAGCAGCGGTTTGAAAAGATGCATGGGAATTGGCAAATGACCAAATTGGGAGAAAATGGGGGTAAAGTTGTTAATAATTGTTCTGTCACTTTGTCCATTTCCAGCAGTTAATGATCAACCATACAGTGGAAGCAGTGCTTTTCATGGACTAATCAATAAAATTAAACTAAACTATGTATGGTCATACTGAACATCCTCCACTCTTTCAACCCATCTAATACTGTTTGCATTTTCTCTTTAAGACGCTAAGACATACGATTTATAATCCCACTCTCGTAATGATTTATAACCCCACTCTCCGGAATCACCTAGAAGAAGTTTACTTTTAGAGATTGGTTCCTCGCAAGGGTTCTGCATGTCCATTCAGGAAGTTTTTCCTTGCCACTTTCAGCTCTCGATTGCTCATTAAGAATTGAAATCTCCTTCTGGATTTCTATAAAACTGATCTGTTTAGTTAAAAGCACTATATACAGTGATGCTTGAATTTTCTATAGTTCTGCATAAATATGATCCAAAACATCAGATTTTCACACAAGTCCTAAAAGTAGACCAAGATCACCAATCAAACCAATGACACAAATATTATACTTGGTCATGCATTTTTTTGAGGAAAAGGATCCAATATTACATATCTGTGAATGTCAGAGTTGCATGGAGAAAGCTGCTGCTCTCCAAAAAGAACATTGCTGTGCCTCTGCATTTGCTAAAGATCATGTGGACAAGCCAGAGGGCTATTGGAAAATGTTTTGGGGATGGACGAGACCAAAATAGTCTCAAAAATAAACTTTTTATTTTAAATAATAAAATTTATGTTTGGAGAAAGGAAAACACTGCATTCTAGCATAAGAACCTTATCTCTGAAACATGGTGGTGGTAGTATCGTGGTTTGGGCCTGTTTTGCTGTGTCTGGGTCAGGATGGCTTGCCATGTAGTTTCATGCAGCAAGACAACAACCCTAGCACACAAGTCGTTCTTAAATAAATGACCGAGTATAATATTTTGTCTCATTTGTTTAACTGGGTTCTCGTTGTCAACTTTAAGGAAACTCTGATGTGGTTTTAGGTCATATTTTTGCAGAAATATAGAAAATTTTAAAGGGTTCACGAACGTTCAAGCACCACTGTAAATCAAATCGAGTTGAATGACACTACTGCTTTGCTGGTTAGCAAATCTCTAAACTATAATGCATTGTGAATCGCAGGAATATTTTCAAGGATCATGCTATTTTATCACATCTCCCACCTCTAATATTAAAATGATGAAATAGAAACTCACTGTATGTAATAAAAAAAACAACGCAACAATAACAACGTCATGGCTTCTGCTTGCATGACCATTCCAAATTTTAACACAAAGCTTGACCATTTTAATGGGAAATGTAATATTTAATAACCATCATAAGCTTCTAAACCAAGTTCAAGACAATTTTCTCATTATAGACACTCAAGTGTGCAGTAAGAAGAGGAAAATAATGTTGGAAAGCATGGTGAATAAAAATGCTGCTTAGCAGAGAGAAGGTAGAAAGGCTCCAGGTGCTTTGAGATTTTTGTGAGATTGCTGTTGCTGAATGCTTTGAAGGACATACGCATCCCAATACACAGTGATTAAAATGCCATTTTCATGGCCAGTATGTTTTTGTTTTGTTAATGGGTTGTTACGGCACCCATGCGGTGCTTCTGACTTGCAGTTTATATCGTGCTAAGCAAAAGCAAAGTGGGTTGCAAGTTACAAGGCTGACTTATCATTCGCACCTCATAAGGTAAAGGAAACATGTATAATCCTATTTATAACATTGCCATTTTTAAGTGTTTTGACAGTAGTAGGTGTAAAACTTTTAATTTTCCGCTAACATAACAACAAAACATTGAAAGGCCCATAAATATGATAGCAGAAGCTACACTATTGCTAAACACTTGTGTGCATCTGACTATCGCACCCGTATATGGGCCTTCCCCAAACTCATGCCACAAAGTTGGATGTACACAATATAATGTTTTTATATGCTGTAGTGCTGCAGTTCATAACCTGAGGGTATGCTTAAGGGTACCACCCCAGCGACAGGAAAAGATACGGTTCAGTACCAGGCTTTTTGAGAGAATTTAGAGTATTCATTAAACTCAGGAGTGACTTAATGACAAAAAATATATGGTAATTATTAGAGATGCACCGATATCTCGATCAAGATTTGGTATAGTTTAAAAACATCTGATGATCAGGGCTGATTATATCCTGTCAATCAAAAGGGGGCAGGTAAACACCTCGAATTTGTGCCATGCGTAAAGATGATGTCTTTTGTGTGGAATGATAAGAGTTTTGGCATCAGTTCTAAAATTGATGAAGTAGAAATGCTTGTGTTTTTGGTGAGTGAGTGTGAGACTAACAGGAGGGTTTTTTTTTAGAATTCAGTCAATTAATTCTGTTCATATGAATTAAAAACATTTCAGTAAGTTAAGAAATCTTCCTTTAATCTTTAGAATTTTGTTCATGTTAATTACAGTAATGTGTTTTCCGTTGATGAGACCAGTTACTGTGAAACAACTTGTTGAAATGGAGAGAATAAAGCTTTTATTTGCATTTCTTTCAGAATTGTGCAATTAATTATTAATTTAAAAGAAGGTATAAAATGCAGAACTTATAGGTTATCGGTATCGGCTGATATCACTCTGAAAAATTGGTTATAGGTATCGAATGTGAAATTTAGTATCGGTGCACCTCTTGTAATTATGCTTGTCTTGGTGTCTCCATTTGTGAATTTAATCAAACTTATCCGTCCTTCAGCTGCTTTTACTGTGAAGAAAACCAGGAATCCTCGACCAACAGATGCTCTACACCAGTGCTACCCTTCACTTATTTGTCCTACACCATCACCAACTTGGACTTCGTTATCCGGCTTTCTGATTTGATCTGGCGAACAGATATGGAGAGTAAAACATCCAGCGAATGCAGGACGTGCTCTGTGGATGTGACCGAGCAGGGCAGCCCTGATTCTGGGGGCAGTTACTTCGAGATGGGCCCAGATCACAGTGATGAGATCATGGGCTGCTCTTCCTCTTCCACACTTCAGGACAATGAATCCGAGAATGTGGAAAGCTCAAGTGTTCAGATAGATCTTATTGTGTGGTCTCACGGCATCATCGTGGGCCAAGATGGAGGTCCGAATCAGATGCCGTGCTGTTTGGCTGCAACGGATAAAGCGCTGGTGGTTTTTCAGACAAGGTCCAAAGAGACTCCACATAATTTAGAGGAGCTAATGGACTGCATTAAAGTAGCACTGATTGCACCGTATTCAGACATGGAGGCATTTTGGTTTGCCATTCCAGACACTTGCATCTCCTTAAGGTTGAAGTTCAGTGCCACACGATGGTACTTCTTCTCAGATGGAAAGAATTTGATTGAGATCCATTCCCATGTGAACTTGCTTCTGGATAGAACTCAAAGTGAATGTATGATTGGACAGCCTAATGTCCAGTCGTTTATTCAGCAGTTTCTAAATTCCTGGGAAAGCGAAGAGAATGATAGCGCAGTGAAAAGTGGATACATAGCTCACATCCTGGACCGTGCCTCATTGGTTCAAACAAGTCAAAAGAGCACTGTGCCCTCTGACATTTTATCTCCAGTCCATGCAAGCCACACTTCCATCCCATTACTTCTGTTCCTCACAACACGACATCTCTGCGTGCTCAAGGTCGATTTTGTGGCCATGGCATCAAAACCCAATGGAAATTGCATACGCTCTTGCACCAAGTTCACCAGAATTCCACTCGCATCTACATTGCTGAACCCCAAGCAGAGTCGAACTGGACAAAGCAGTTCAGTCACTCATCGCTTTTGTGATGCCCATGTTTTAGAACTCCTGGCAGGGCATGAGCACCTCACTGCCATTTTCGCTCTTCCCCATGACAAATTTCTGTTTCTGAAGCAGTTCGCTCAGCTCCGTGCCAGTCTTCAAGACATCAAGACCATCGCTCTTCTAAAGACCAGTAAACGCCACCTCAGAGTGAACAGCACAACACCTAGCAAAGCTACCCATAAAAAGAGGTAATGAAACCTCTGTTTTGTTAAAAGGCCATTTAATAAGAGCCTGTCATTATGATTTATGAGAATATGCCCAACAGTGTAAAATAGAAAATTTGGCTTGAAGATCATTTTGTCTTTAGAGGAAGTTTCTGCTTTAAGCAGAAGTTTAATTTATGTTCATTGTTGTACATCTTTCTGGCCATAAGCTTCAAAATCCTGAAGGCTGCATTCTTATCGTTTCTTAAATGTATGCCACATTTACAGTATGCACCGATGAAAGGAACCGATTCGAAGATTGTGAGGTTTTATGAGCAAGTTTTATCAATTGATTGAAAACTAGCTTTGTACCATTTATGCCTTCAAGTGGTTATTAGCAGTGTTGTTTGAAGACGTTGGTGTCAAGTAAACATGATAATCATGTGTGAAGAGCATATGTGCTCTGAGAAAAGTCTGTGAGTTGCAATGTTAGTCGCCACTTCTGTTAAAGTAGGCAGTTTATTTTTGTGGTGTTTACTGAAGAAAGATGGCTTGCAAGACCAACAGGACTAAGACTAGCAGGTGACAAGCGACAGATGGCTTTTTATTTACTTGTGTGAATTATGACACAGCCATGGTTTTTGTGAAAGGCGTTCTCTGTTTTAAGCAAATGAGTCAAATATTTTTGGGGGTTTTATTGGTTATTAAACAGACTTATTTTTATTTGAAGTGCTTCTCAGGACACGTGGAAGCCCCATTTAACCCTGTCTCTGCTCAACCCTGGAGACTCGCTTATCCAGCAGCTCTCCGATGAAAACCAGTGTCCGTCCCACCTATCTCTGTCTTCAGCCCTGCGTCACCTTTCCTTATTGAGGGGCGAGGAAGTTATAATCTTCTTCCATGATAACATCGCAGAGGTATGCAATGTGTATTACTTAAAGTAAGCCTGGTGTCAGTTTGTGCATCGTTTTTGGGGTTTTGGTCGTACGTCTGTCTTCAGATAAACAACTCCTGTTTCGTGCATGGTGTTCGCGTCAATTATCCGTGTCATTTCTCGCATGTGTTTTCGTGACAAAACGTAGTTTGGACTTCAGTGCGAGTCGTGGGTGACAGAATCGTTGTCCGATCTTGTAGTGTTTGACCCCCTGTCGTGAACACCACAACGACTTCAAGACTCCCGATTACAAGACAACAAGTCATGTAGTGTGAACAGCACAGCGATCTGCCAATGTTGATAGTCGTGTAGTGTGAACCAGTCAAGTTTGATTATTGACATTAAAAAGCAATTGCTATTTTTGGCTACTGCAAAAATGATACCGTATACATGACTGCGCTATTTGCACAAGACAAAAAAAAAGTTTTCAAGCCCGAGCGTGTTGTGTTTTTGTTGTTCTAGGTTGAGAATGAAGAGCTGAGGCACATCTTGTGGACATCTGTCCTCTTCTACAAATCCCCTGATGTGGAATTGACTGCCTGCGTTATGATGTCTACCAAAGCTGTTTACTTTATCCTGGATGACGTCGCGTCCACGCTCAGTGATCAAGCTTGTGAGTGGCCACGTTTTTACCTAGTTGTATACATTCATCCATTGTTGTCCTTTTTTTTTTGGTATCTGGCTAATGTTGCTACGTAAAGGCATTGTGTAAACTGCAAATGGAAATCGTCACACACAACACGTCGCTTCATTAATATCTTTTGTACACAATTTCATAAAATAGTCATAAAATACTAACCCAAGGTTCATATTAGTCAATAGATATGCAAATCAAATGACACAAATTATACAAATCACTTGTGGCTGTGTAATGACCTGATCTATTGATCTGCTCTACAGCCAGAGTTAGACACATAAGAAGTAGAAGTCACATAAGCTAATCTTTTGAGTCAAGCGTGTGACAATTCAGTGATTTTTATTTCTGTATCAGTGTTTTCCTCATGGTTTATTCCTAGTCTCCACATCGCATATTATAAACTGTGACTCAGCAACATGACGACAAAACCATTTCTTCATGCAGTGATGTGGAGCTGGCACCCGTTAGACCACAAGGACACAGATTTCCTCATCTCTTTTTGCTTTGCGATGAAGCTGAATGAGCTGCAGAGTGTGAACGTGGGACTGTTTGATCAGTACTTCAGAGTGGTGGGTGAGTAGAGATGAGTAGTAGTGGTAGTCATGGACAATATAGTTGACTAGGCAATAGGTAGGGAATGAATCATGATGCGACAAAATATGGCCAAATATTCTGTTTATTTTTGCTCCTATAATGGAATTATCTTGCGAAGAAGCCACACTCATGTTATAGCTTGTCGGCTAGCTGGATCGCTGGCTCACATCGATGTACATTCCAGTTAAAGGTGCTTCCGGGAAAATTGTCCACTTCTTTTCATCTTCAACGAATGAGCGTTCATATTCAAGTCAAAAGTTATATTGTTATATGAAAAGTATTGTTTGCCATAGTCGCTGACAATGTCAGCTAACACTACTTACTGTAGTAACCGTTTGGAACTAGGAAGTGGAATTTTACATGGCGAACACAGACAAGCGGAGTGATGCACATGGTTGAAACGCCCCAGTGCGGTTATTGGAACTATAGGCGCTCTTGGAATGCTGCTTGACCAATCAAATGAATGAACCAGAACTAAGCAGAACAAGGAATAGGGAGAAAATGATAATCAGTAGAAGCATAGATTTAATCCACTACTTTGTAATATAAGTACTGATTATACTTTGATACTATTGATTCTCTCAGATAAGCAGATCTCTCCCATGTCATTTATCATGATCTTGACACCGTCATGTTGTCTAGCTCACAGTAGTTATTTAAACGCCGAGTATGAAAACATATTTGATGCAATTCAGAAATCTTAGTGAAGGCAGTATGGGCCCTGTGCCTCTCAATCCTGGGACAGGAGGGATATACGTACTCTGAACCATGGTTTATGCTTCCATTATGATGGAATCGCCCAAAATAGTTACACGATATCAGGGCAGTGATTTAGATCTATGATTGTTCTACTTTGAAGGTGTAGAAATATGTTTTAAAAAGGGTATTTTTGGGTGGTTAAAAAAAAAACCCTATACATATCAACTATGAAGATAAAAAAAGATGACACGACATTAAATGTTCATCGTTTCTTCAATTCATTTTCTCTATACGTCATTCCTCTATAAAGGGCCCTTTCCGGAGCACATCATCACATGCCTGACCAGAGACAGCTACAGCACACACCACTTTCTTCAGCAGCTGATGAGCGTGCTGTCTTTCCTGGAGAAAGTGCCCTCACCAGAGCCCTCAGACCAAGACTTCTACACACAGTTCTGCAAGAAGAGCACGGGTAGGAAATTCTGTATGGTCAACACATTACATATAGTCTCTAAAGTGTTCGCTAATAACAATAATACTAATAATAATAACATAATAACAGTTGCAATATAAATTCGTATTTTTAGTCTACCGTATAGCGGCAGATTTTATATTAATACACAAATTGTATAATCATAATCAAACGCTTTGTATGGTGTTGTCTGTTAGTTTGGTGACGGTTTGTTTGTGTGTGGCAAAATCCAGTCAGGCGAATTCTGCTATTTCACTTTGGGTTCTGCCGCTGTGATAGATCTTGTTACATCAGTGATCTGGGAATATTTTGGATTCGTGCCTAACAAGAGCAAGAAACGTGCGACTCTGTTTCACTGCATTTCTTTATTATCCACTTCTTCCTTGCGGGTCAATCACAACGCTGTATCCCACAGCGCCCTCAGGCTGTTTCTCATTGCAACAACATGACACCACAAGGCCTTATTGTGTTGTTTTGAAGACGGAAGTGCTAAAATAAAGCCTCGTTTAATTTTTATTTATATTTAGGTTTGATTTAATTTAAGCCTGTAAAATTATATATAATTATTATTATTATTTACATTATATTACAAAGTGACATAAAAATGTGACCCTTAACCACAGCAGTGGGAAATATTTTCCACCGTCACAGCCCTAGCAGTCATACTCCTTTTGTGTCCTGTATTGCATTTGGTTTGCTTGTATTACTCTGTGTTTACACTGCCTGTGATGTGATGTGAAGACGCAGCCAGAAGTCATTTCTTTGTAGCCAGAACTGGTGATATACAGCAGCTGGAAAACTTAACAACTTTTGCCAAAGCAATGTGGGTCAAGCAACCCAATAATATTCAGATTAACTTTGTACAACTGAAGTAAAGCTTCAGGGTGTGTATCTACTGTACCAGTGAGTGTCATGGCACTTAAATTTTTCTCCATCGTGAAACATCAGCTATCTGGTTTTTTTTTTCTTTGTTCATGTCAATTAGGTGCCATGGAAATTACCCTTGTTTTTTTTGCCTTTCATCCAAAATAGGCAAAATGGAGAACTACGAGCTGGTGCACTCAAGTCGGGTGAAGTTTATCTATCCAAGTGAGGAGGAGATCGGTGACTTGACCTTCATTGCAGCAGAGAGGAAGGGCCCTCAGGGACCTGCACACTCGTTTAACGTCCTCTTCTACGCCCTGGTGTTCCAGGTGCAGAGCGGCCCGGGTGCGAAGGCCAAGCTGCAGCCGAAGAGCCTCGTCTTGAGCAGCACGCACGTCTTCCTACTGGACGAGGACTATATCAGCTACCCATTGCCCCAGTTTGCCAAAGAGCCACCACAGAGAGACAAGTACAGGCTCACGGACACCCGCAGGATACGAGACTTGGACCGTGTGCTCATGGGATACCAGCCGTACCCACAGGCGCTCACACTAGTCTTTGATGATGTGCCTGGACCTGATCTGCTGTGCCATCTGACCATGGACCATTTCTCAGATGAGAAGGAGAGGAAGCGGATGCAGGGTGGTGACGGTGCTGAAAGTGAAGTACAGTGGTGTATTTTTGTGCCCGGTGCAGACAGCAGAGAGAGACTGATCTCACTTCTGGCTCGGCAATGGGAATCGCTGTGCAGCCGGGAACTTCCGCTAGAGCTCACGGGCTAATGAAAGGTAATAGAAAAACAAACCTAGAAGGACTGTCTTTAAGGTGACTGGGCTTAGTCTTTGCTTCAGTTTTAGTCTCAGCTTTAGTTTTCTTTATGAAGGCTTCAGGGTTGGCTAATATGGCATAAATGATAATAATGACAATATTATTCAACAAAGTGACAACACACCAGCGTAACAGTTCTTGACCTGTAAAAATGTATGCATTTAACAATGTAACAAAGGAGATGCAGCAAAATAGAAATAAAATATGGTCATAAAAGTCTAACATCAGTTCAGATACTTCAGTTTGACATCCACGCTCTCTGCAATTTCTCTTAATTTCTTTTGTCAGTACGTTTATTTCCTACAGCATTATTAATGTCCGATGCTTTTGCGCATAGATACAAGTTATGTTTTATTATGGAGGCAGGTGCCTTAATTACTCTATCCATAATAGTACCTGCTTAATCAGGCAACCAATAAGGAACATTGCGTTGTGGCTGTCCTTCAGTGTCATGACATGCCATCATTTTTAGCTCACATGACAGTTTGTCTGCTAACCTGAAGATGAATTCTGACCTAGCTATCCAAGCCTACCTTGCAAATTTGCCTTAAAGGTGCAATAGTTGATTAAAAAAAAATATATTTTTTATTCCTTACTTGTACAAATAACCTGGAAGATGACGATGATAAAGTTTTGCTAAGGCCATCGCTTAAACTAGTGTTTACTAATTCGCTGGGGAAACCCGTTAGGAAAACTGACTTCTGGTCCAGCGTGCTCGTGTGTGTGTGTCTGGATGCGCCTGTCAGTATTTTTTATAGATAATATATGGGTTATCAAAATCCTGTGGGTGGAGCTTTGTGAACATGGGCGGGGGAGGGGGAAAAAAAGGTTAATCTTACCCAATACACCTTTAATGGCTTGCAAGTTAAGAACAACTTCTTGGAATCTGAGAACTTCTAGGAATTTTATTTTATTTTATTGATTTTTTTTGTAAATAATACTCCAAGCAGTGCTTGCAACACCTTCAGGTAGGTCAGTCGTGCAAGTATGGTTGTTTGATGAACAACTTATAAAACTGCCTAAATATTTTTAGATTTTTTTGCTTACATTTTCTACTCAACTTTAATAGTTTTTACAAATGTTATTTTATTGCCCAACTCTACCTGACAATACACGTCATAAGGACAATGCAACCTCCAAATTGTTTTGGAGTACTGATAACATACGATCATATCGATAACCACTGTTTTCTTCATGTACTGGTGAGTCACGGCAGCCGACTGGCTTTCATAATATTGAGTATTATGCAACTATTAATGAAGCTCCTCTCTTTACTAAAGAAATATTTTCAAGATCCAGGTTTTCAGGATCCAAGTCTAGGTACTCTGAGCCCATTTACTAGACCTGCAACATAGGCTGGATAACAGAAAACCTTCTAAAGATAAAACTAAAGCTAAAAAAAGCTGAAGCTAAAACATTGGATGTAGTACAAAGGAATGAAAGAAAAATCCTCCCAGTTTACATTTACACACACACACACACACACACAC
>JAOUWY010000001.1:21726897-21738162 GCA_025728095.1 Prietella phreatophila | reverse complement strand
ATGTAAAGCTGCTTTGAGACAATGACTATTGTAAAAAGCGCTATACAAATAAAATTGAATTGAATTGAATTGAATTCACCCCTACCATGTGAAGGTTGTTGGTGATGTCACTAACTGTTGTTTGTGTTTTTTCCTCACAGCTCTCACAATGTTTGTCATCAACCGCTCATGTTCTAATATGGCTGTTCCATTGTTAGCACAACTGTGGTTTCTTTCTATTTCAGGACATTCCAAATTGTGGTATTGTATTGGCTATGCCCAATGTTTGTGCAATAGCCTGTGAGGGAAATTACTCATTTTTACTTTGTAATAATTTTGTTCTTGTTCATGTTCATCTGAGGATAACGCCCAAGAAGGCCATGTCATGTCACTGAGATCAGTACAGAATGTTTATCTGCTTACAGAGACACATACATTTTCTTCTGTTCAAGGTACTTCTAAACATCTTCCAAGATCCTGAAACAAAGTCGGTTTGAACTGCTTCAGACTGCTTCTTATCAGTACACCGAATTATGTCATGCTCTGTGTTTCATGTATGTAGTAGTGGTTTAGTACTCCTTTATTCTATTCTGTACTAACCATCTTTCTGTAATAAACCTTTTTACCTTAACAGGACGAGTCTACGAGTGTTGTCTAATTTCCACGACAAGCTCTAATGGATTTTCCCTCTTTTCTCTGCTTCAAAATGACTTGGTTATCTCCTATAGACAGCTCTTTGGTCTTCATGTTGTTTTATCCTAGTTAAAACCAAATGCAGTCTTCAGGTGAAGTTGGGCTCAAACAAAGAGTAGACATACAGAGCTATTAATGTAAACAATCAACTTAATAGGGCACACTTGGGCAGCAAGAAAGACCAGTCACGTGTTCCAGTATTTTTTGATCACTTGAAAAAAATGGGTGGGTTCAAACAAAATTCAGCATGTTTTAAGTTGTTTAACATATCACAGTTTCATATTCAGTCTCATATCCATTTTTTTAATTTTTATTTCAAACCCAAAAGTCTTCAATGTATAGCAAAAACAATAGAATTGGCCTTGCCATTCCAATATTTTTGGAGGGGACTGTACTGTGGTTTCACAGGGTTAAAGTTGTACTGAACACCTCATATGTAATAAGTCTTACTTGCATGTGTATGTACTGGACATATTGCTTGACACCTTGGAACAATGATTCAGCTGATCGTCACTCTCAGTTGGTGTTTTGCTGAACCTCGCACAGTAGTCAGCTGACAAGTACGGATTTCCTAACAGACACGGCAGAGGAAATCTGTCCATTTTCCTGTCAGGAAAGGACCGTTTGCTTGTTCTCCTCTCTTTCGAAACAGTGTGTCGTCAGTTAGAGAACCTCCCTTGCTCACCAGGAACAGACTGACACCTCATTCCCCAAAAGCAAGAAGAATGCTAAAGAACTCAGTGGACATGAAAGATTGAAAATTCTCCATTGTGCCTCATAACTCATGGTTTAAGGGAGGTTCGGGTGGATTTTTTCATGCATGCTTATCTTTGAAGATTTTTAGGAGTGCCCAAGCGTCCTTGATCTCAGAAAGTAGCCATGCGTTATCTCTTCATTTTAGGACTTATAGTGCTTTGCGGTTTACAAATTGAGGTAAGTTGCTTCAAAGTTATAGTATTTTTAGTATGTAAGGTTTAGGATTCTTAAAAGTTCCTAGGCAACACGTAGCCAGATATTTCCCCTTAAAATCTCATTGTAACTTCAGATGCACAGAATGTTTCCATGATCTGATTTGTTGATTTGTTTTAAGGCTAGCTCGAATCGCTGTGATGAGCCACGCACTGTCCGCCACTCCATTCTCTGCACGTCCTGTGCTGCTGCACCTGCTATCGTCTGCCCACAAGGCTTGAGGAAGACTTTGACCGATGCTGAGTGCCGGTAAATGACTACGTCTCATCCAGCTTGTACGAGAAATCTGCAAGAGTTTTGCTCGAACACTACCAGCTGTAATGTTCAGATGTAGATTTGAGCTAAGATCTGCAGGAAAGAAACCCTAGGCACATCATAACTATAATGCAAAATAAAACTTCAGTGATGAAGAAAATCGAAACAACATTCCTCAAACTACAAATGCAATCAATCAGACTTTACTGTCCTGTACTGTAGTTACAAGCCTAATTTTGATAAGTAACAAGTTTTGAACAAGTTTGTGCAAACTGCATGCCTAAATCATTATACACTCGCTTCACACGGCAATAAATTGTTCAGTTATTAAATAGACTTGTTTATCTGGTTCCTGACACTATACGGCACACTGTTATCTGTAAAAAAGCTGAATAACTCTGTGTTGGCCATCAAGCATGAGGTCAGAACTGATCAAATCCATACAGATGATATAAAAATACGCTTTTAAAAATACAGATTTCTGTAAGTTTATGAAACTGTTTATGTACAAATTGTATTGCTTAGCCAAAAGATATCTTCTGAGGTGAGTGTGTGATTATTTTCTCATGCAGTTTGTACAATGTTCGCTACATTAGGCTCGTAAGTATAGTAGTACAAAACTAACGAAGATAACTTTGGACACCAAATATGTTTTTAACTAATGAGCGTGATTCATTTTTGTTCAATTCTTTAGTTCTCATGATGGCCCTGATTACCTGGATCAAGCACTACAACAAAAGGACAAAAATGACTATATCTTGAATATAGTCAAATGTATCTAGTATTTTCTATTTTAAGATGATGATAAACCAAATATCTGATTATTAAGCCTGTTTCTAGACATTGTCAATAATGTCAAGCTTGAACATTTCTTATTCTACTGGAAGAATTGTTTTTTCTCATTTTATTTATTTCAGAAAGAGGCAAAATTATTAGACAATAGAATATATATTTGAAAAAAATACTGACGCTTGAAATGTGTAAAAGCATCTTAAAAATAGACTGAATTATATTGTCTTGGATTTATAATAATCTCATAACAAAAAAATTCGATACATTTGCCCATCTTCAAGATATTTTCATTTGACCAGACAGTATATTTTGTGTGTTGGATTAGGATTTTTGACATTTCTGTCTAGCTGTAGTCTGAGTGTGTCTGATTTCTCAGCTATACGGTGCAAATCGGCGATCGCCTGCTGGAGCTGCCTGGATGCTCTCGCTCCTGTGAGACAATAAAGCTCATAAAGCGATGCTGTCCAGGCTTCTATGGGTCTCTGTGTTCACGTGAGTTTGATAACTCTAGCTCTAATTCTGCTTTAGACATTATCAATGTTGTACCCAGTGCTACTACGAACTGTATTAAGTCAGTGTTTTGATCTGTTCAGCGTGTCCTAGGATGTCAGGGAAAGTGTGTAACTGGCATGGTACCTGCATGGATGGTGAATCAGGCAATGGCACCTGTGTGTGTGAGGTAATTTATAAAACGTTGTTTTTACTTACAGTTACATTTTATTCAGTATGATATTACGATATTAATGAGATTATCACCAACAAACACAAAATACATTGTTTGGGTCTTTAATTATTATGATAACACTTTACAATAACACTACATGAATAATCATGCATTAATACCTGAATGAATACTTTCTTAAAGATGA
Organism: Prietella phreatophila; assembly: GCA_025728095.1. NCBI lineage: Eukaryota > Metazoa > Chordata > Actinopteri > Siluriformes > Ictaluridae > Prietella > Prietella phreatophila. Next base: position 21,734,605 of record JAOUWY010000001.1, on the reverse strand, counting down.
ACTAATGATGAGTTAAAACATGTACTAATCACAAACTTATGAATTTATGCATGAATAATGACCACCATAAATACATTAGTATGTGTTTGATAGTTGATATATTCATTATAAGAACGAAGCACTGTAAGAAAGAATATCAATTTAATGTGTGTAATTTCAAATTGCTTATATAATTTATCAAATTTAACATATCCAGCTGTGCACACAAATGTCTCTGGATGGTGCTGGATTACTTTCATCATTTACATAGTTCCACAGCAACATCCAAGACTAATACACTGGACAATTATCTCATAGAACACTGGTTTTAAATGTCAATAGATAATAGCATCTGTTAAATGAATAAATGTTATTGTATTCATTTTATCCTTGTGGGCAAAGAAGTAGTGGCCCGGGCCCGAGCAACCCAGAGCACGTACTAGTACTACAGTGGGATTTGAAGATTCTTGTACAGAGCATGTTTTTGATTTAGTTTGCCCCTGTGTGTTAATTAGTACATGAACTAACAAACATGTATTAACATGTACTTAAGGTGGTTGTTATTCACACTTGAATTCATGAGACTCATGTCCTCGTTAAGGTTAGCTCTTCATTAGTTTGGGATTAGTACATGCCTTAACTTATCATTGGTTCATATTTAAGAAAGTATTACTTCAGGTATTAGTACATGATTATTAATGTACTGTTATTGTATTCTACTACTACTACTACCAGTAATAATAATAATAATAATTATTACTGGTAGTAGTAGTATACTGGGTTAAAAACAAACCAAACTGGCTTATTTTTAGCCCAACAGCTAAACAGCACCAACAAATCTGTGAGTTTAAATTGGTAACTTAGAAAGTCTGTGCCAAAGAATTTGTGTTTTTTGTTTTAATTATCATTATTATTATTTTATTTTATTTTTTAGCAAATAAGATTTCAATATTCTATGCATATCCTACAAAATCTGTGACAGTACATGCACATAAATGATTTGCTTCTTCCAGGTGGAAGATTTCTATATCTGACCTCTAAGAGGTTGCAGACAATCCCAATGAAATCTGTGTGAACATGCAATTCAGATAGATGTCAGCTGCACAAAACCAGCTATTTTTTCACAAACAGCTAAGACTGTGGTCTTGAATAATCAGTGTAGAATCAATCTGCTGTTTAACATTTGTGCTTGATAAACGTCCTTAGCAGTACTCTCAAACTACAGCCCCCTGTATCTCCCTGCTTTCTAGTCTAATAAAGTACTTTCCAGTTTGCCTTGTGCTATGTGTTGTACAGTACAGGTCATGTGTGTGACTGAGTGTATTTACAGGTGGGCTACACGGGTTTTGCATGTCAGAAATGCTCTAATGAGAAGACCTACGGTGAACGCTGCAGTTCGGGTGTGTGACGCTTTTAATGCTAACTTTTCATTTCTCTCTTCTTCTTTATGCTTTGTATTTTGAATCTGCATTTATGATATCTTCAGAGATCCCATTATTATATCATGCAACTAAGTTTCCATTTACATAAGAAACATAGTGAAATATTATTTTAATCAAATTCACCACTTGTCCTAGATGTACATACTGTTTGTAGCTCACTTGTAAATCATTTTTAAAAGCATCCATATGTAACTTAGTGTTATGTCTGTTATGCCTTTTGTTTTTAGTTGTCCACTAATAAACTTAATGTGCATACAATTTGAGATACACTTATCCAGTTGCTTTGCAAGTGTATATGAAATTAATTCTGTCAGTCTCAGAATCACAATGACTCGACAGCATTGATATATTATTTATATTAAGATTTTTTTTACTAATCCGTGTTCTATTTATACATGGTTTTGTGCATCTTTATGAGTAATAATGTACCTTTGCTTTAGTATGCGATTGTGAGCATGGAGAGTGTAATTCGGGTCCGGATGGAGATGGTCAATGTTACTGTCAACCACCATATTCAGGACCAAGGTGTGATCAAGGTAAGGTTGATTATAACTCTATTTATCTGCCATAGTATTATAATGTTTAAAGAAACATCCCAAATGTAGTTAATCAACCAAAACATTCCTTTAGTTTCTTTAGTTTTGCACTAGGTCTACAATGGTTATGTAGCTAACAAATACTGGAAGCATAAACTAGCAGACAAAGAAAAAACCTATGGTCACATTGTCTTGTCTATGTGACATCAAGCTATAGCTATGTGCTTAGATAGAAAACAATTCCAGCATTTTGAGCTTTGCAATAGCCTTTATTTTTTATTGTTTTATTTTTTTATTATTATTATTATTTTTTTTTTAGTAATAATGTGTCATACAGTATAAGAAAACACATAAGCAAGTCTCTTTGAGATACTAACCAACTTCACAATGCTAAACTGGATGCTAAACATGTCTTGGTTGATCGACTTCATTTATCGGTTAGAGTAACCTTGTGTAAATAAAATTTTTGGCAGAACTGTTATTCTGAGGTTTTCACTGTGTAGAGTTCTGCACATATACTGTGCTACATTTGCTTCATGATTTATACCACAGGAATCAGTAAAAAATAAGATTAAATAAAATGAGAAAATATAAGCTTCATGTGAAGGGCCTTTTACAACAACATATTTTTCATAAATTAAACAAGTAACATAATGTAAGCTAAAGCATGTGACAGAAGCTTCACAGCACAACTGCCTTAACTCCTGCATCTCATAAATTTAACAAATAACATGTTTTAGCCCAAAGCAGTATCTAGGTTTTTTAAATAAATGTCCACTGGGTAAGCAGGGCATTAGTTAGAGAAGCAAACAAGAGGCCAAGGATGACTCCAAAGTAGATGGAGAGATCCACAGCTCAGAAGAGAGAAATTGTCCACAGGACAACCAAAGCCCGGACACTCTACAAACCTGAGTTTTATGGAATGACCTTGAGAACACCATCCCCACAGTGAAGCATGGTGGTCATCATAGCACAATTTGGGGATCAGCAGAGACTGGGAAACTGGTCAAGATGGATGGAGATAAATACAGAGCATAAAAACCCATTCCATTATGCACGACATTTAAGACTGGGTTGTCACTTCACTAACAAGAAATGACCCTAAGCATATGGCCAAAGCTACACTGGAGCGGTTGCAAAGCAAAAATTTCAGGATTCAGATGTATAAACCTGATAGAATTTGATGTTCCAGAAGAATACCATTCATAGTACACATTGTACACTACCAAATATAGTACAAAAATCTTTCTGCTGTTATTTCTCCAACAAATCTTGCCTTGAAGTAGGACCAAGTGTCAAGGCTTTTGTATTACTTCAGGCTTTGCTTAGTGTGTTTCACTGGATTCGAAATCGGATACATATCAACGTTGGGAAATCCGATCTCTAGCCACATGACAATGTCCATGGACACCAGGTTTTTGGAGAAGTTGTAAGGGTCACTGTCGAGTTTGATAAACGTAAGTTTCTGTAAGATCTCGTGTTTGTGGAATCCTTACTACAGTCGACAGATGTGTGGTCTTACGGTCTGGCCATCTAGTGTCTGTGTTCAGAGGATTATAATGTTAAAAATCGTTTGGAACTGTCCTTATGTCTGTGGTCTCCCACGGTTTTAAAAATCAGTTAAGAAAAAAAAAATCATCTAGTGTGTCCCTTGCACAATTCCAATGGTAATTAAGTCCAGTTTCCCAGTTTTAGCTTGCAAAAGTTCAAAGAGGGGCAATAATTATGTAAGGCATGGTAATTTGTTGTAATATGTCATTCTTATTATTATGTGGTTAACTGACAATGATCAGAGGCATGTTTAGGACGGAGCTGGAGCACCGGGGGAACAGGAAGTAGAAAATTAAGTAGTACAGGAAGCAAAACAAAGGCAAACAGAAGGCAAACAAATTAAATAGATTATGCACCTAAAATCTGTCAACTTTGAGCATATAGCAAATAATGCAAAAACTATAATGTATATGTCATATTGTGGTGTACGTCACAGCAGTGTCCTGTATTCTAGAAAATATTAGCTGATCATGATTATCATAGGTTCAGACGTTGACATGGATAAAGTGGTTAAGTGGTAAAGATGAATATATGAATAAATAACCTTATCCATTATCTCTGTCTTTATGCAGTTACATCTTCCTGTTCAGACTGCAGTCCATACTCATACTGTAAAGGAGAGGGTCCAAGTGCTCAGTGCCAATGCCTTCCATCTTATGCAAAGATTGGACGCTTCTGTGTAGGTATGTTCTTTTAACATGATGGACATTTCTGATTACATATTGCATGTATATTTGCTCGAACAGGTGAAAATAGTTGGCTCGTGTGAAAATGTCCCTACTTGGATTTATTTGAAATAGTAAATCTTGACTATAATTGAATTGATTCGGAAAGGGGGGAAAAAGAACATTTATTGACACAGAGTAGATCAGATTTGCTGTCATTCATCACAGACTGAATAAAATAGCTGGTGCTTTCTGAAAATGCTGTTATATGTTTGACTTTATAGACTATAGTTTGCCAAAATATGAAAATGACAATTTTAGAGTAACAGGAAGCAGTAAACACAAGTTGATTAAACCTACCTTTCTAATCAGTGTTGGACATGGTTGAGATACACTGGGGGAACTCTAGTTTTGTTTTGATTTTTGTGGGGGTTGTAAATATAATATATATGTATAAATATAAATACCTCTATAATATATAATAACATATTTCACTTATTTCATGTCTCCGCCAAGCAATATGCTTTCTTGAGTATCAAGACAGGAACATAAACGGTCAATGAACAACATTCATGAATTATTTCTGACACAAAACAAACACCGTTCATTAATCTTTATCTTCCATATCATGACCCTTTGCACTCTCACGCCTACGAATTCCATTATCCCCCTTTGAAATTCACTCCCCGGACTCTCCAACCCACCAAACTTTGGTGGACAAACATCTCATTTTTGGATTCTTAGTCAGTCTGACATACTTTGGCGGTTGTGGCGCAAGTGGTAGAGCGGGTTGTCCACTAATCGTAGGGTTGGCGGTTCAATTCCTGGCCCGGATGAAAACACATACCGAAGTGTCCTTGGGCAAGACACTGAACCCCAAGTTGCTCCTGATGGCAAGCTAGCGCCTTGCATGGCAGCTCTGCTACCATTGGTGTGTGACTGTGTATGGGTGAATGAGACACAGTGTAAAACGCTTTGGATAAAAGCGCTATATAAGTGCGTCATTTACCATTTTACTTTTACAGAAAAATGGGAAAATGATCAGACTTCTTCAAAGCATACGATTGGGTTTGTAGATTTTTTTCCAAGCTACTCGCGATCCTGATCATTTAGATTGCTGATGTTTTATTGTCCAAATCCACTCTTATGTGTCCACAGTCAGTGTTCCACAGGTTCCACACTTGGATGAGATAGCTTAGCATAAAACTGGATGAAAAAGTGCGATTTGTTTGATGAGTCACACTAGAACATTTTGACATTCAGGTTGGCAAAATCACCAAATCTCAATCCCATTGAAAACTTTATGGATTTATAAATTATATCTAGATATAGATTATTAGGAACAACAGGTGAAAAAATAAACACCAAATTAGGCCCAAAATAGGCAACACAAAGTCTACCTGAACTGCACACCCAGTCGGATGAGGAGCTAAAATTGACAAGAACCTGCTATTAGAAAAGAGCAATTACACAGGGTTAATTGGTTAAGACGGGTAAAAACAAGCTAATAAAAAATGTCTCTGTGTTTAGCTTAATCAATATACATAAAAACATTCAAATATTTTTAAATATAACAAAGCTACATTAACTGTTTTTACCAGAGGCCAAAAAAGTAGAATTTCCTCCAGTTTTGGGGCTGCATGTTTTCAAAACTGAATTTATTTATATTAACTCCACAGTTAATGGCTAATGTGAAAGACATTGAGCAGTGTAAGTGTAAGTTCTTTTGGCATGTGCTGTTCATGTTGTACAATGATGAATAATTTGCTACATATTTGTTTTTAAACATTGCCTATTTCCACTTATGAATAACGGGGCTCGTTCATTCTCCGAGTGTGTTTTACCTTCACAAATATACATAACGTTAGTAAGTGGAAGCAGTGTTAGCTACAAACAAAGTAGGAGCTTATGGTTTACCAGATAAAATTCTATAATCAAATTAAAATATTTGTACATATCTGTCCACATACAACCAGAATGTTTATTGGTGTTCTTGTCAGTTTAATTTCTCCAACAAATCCCAGCCTGAAATAAGACCAAGCGTCAAGGCTTTTGTATGACTTGAGGCTTTGCTTAGTGTATTTCCCCAGTCTTGAAATCAGGTACATATAAATGTCGGGAAAATGACAATGTGCATGGACCACAGGTTCTTGGGCAAGTTGTAAGGGTCGTTGTCGAGTCCAACTGCCTTTAATTTAAGATGATAATCATTAGTTATAATATTGTATTTGTAGCTTTCCCTAATAAATCCAGCCATTTTGCTGAATGTTTTACCACTCAGTCCGGCCAAGGGGGTGTGTTCTGGTGGGAAAGTGATCATTCATACCCTCTGTAAATGTTTCTTTTCTTCTTTTTTTTTAACCTAGTAGGTTTAAATAGGTTCAGAAAAGCTTTAGTTCTGCTAAAGGTCTGTTTTATCTCTGTACCAATGTTATTGTGGAGCAATAACACCCTTCCCCTTTCCAATCGCCCTGCTCAACAGCAGCTAAAAACAGAGTCACAGTGCTCGACACACAGAAACCCAACCATGTCCTGACTAATCTTATAACAGACATACAGCAGTAAAATAATAAATTTGTTCTGATTGAAAATGTCTGATAAGTTGATTTCCATTCCACTGCTGGAATGGAACGCCAGTGTATATTGAGAAAGGGTTAAGTGGTTTATTATATTCAACTGGTTTTACTGCCCGTTTTACAGACTTGCCAAGCCTGATTATAACATATTGTTTTTGACATTGCACCTCTCACGTCCAATTTCAGGTGTTTGCAGAAAGGATGTTTGCGACATAAATGCAGATTGTTCATACAAGAGTGGAGGGCACGTACATTGCACATGCAAAACTGGCTTTGAGGGAGATGGCAAATTTTGCACCCCAATCAACTCTTGTTCTTTGAATAATGGAGGCTGTCCAACAAACTCTACTGTTTGTGAAAGCACAGGTCCAGGCCAAGTGAGCATTGGCTTTATATTCATACAAATAAATCCTTTATATCAGCACATAACATATAGATTCCTTGCTACATGCTATAACTTTATGCAATTATTTACATATTTTTCTTAATGCACGTTAATTTTCTGACAAATCTGTGTATGTGTGTCTTGTCAGTCAAAATGTGTATGTCAGAGTGGGATGGAAGGATCAAACTCTAGTGCTGGTTGTATGCTGAAATCTGCCTGTAAAGCAAGCACATGCCACAGGAGTGCACGATGTGAAACGGGCCAGGATGGACTAGCCAGGTCTGCATTAGCTCTTTACTCTCTCCAATTTAGTTGCATTTCCAATTAATCCAAATCCCTAAAATTGAAGAAGGCAATTTGTTAATACAGGATTGACCAGCCTCATTCTGAGTCTCAAATGTACTTGACTATGTAGTACCTGGATTTTGTACGGTGTTTTGCACTAAATGGAAATGACAGATAAGTGCAGTATCTCACATAATTGAGACAACCTGAGCTTGCATGTACTCTATCAGTTCTCCTTTTTGTATTTTAAACCCAACTTCTGAGCTGACTTTGAGTGAGGTCATTTATC
>JAOUWY010000001.1:21685248-21709203 GCA_025728095.1 Prietella phreatophila | reverse complement strand
CAGAACCAGGCTGTGATAGTGTAGTACAATACAGAACCAGGCTGTGATAGTGTAGTACCATACAGAACCAGGCTGTGATAATGTAGTACGATGTAGAACAATGCTGTGATAGTGTAGTACTATACAGAACCAGGTTGTGATAGCTAGTACTATATAGAACCAGGCTGTGATAGTGTAGTACCATACAGAACCAGGCTGTGATAGTGTAGTACTATGTAGAACTAGGCTGTGATAGTGTAGTACCATACAGAACCAGGCTGTGATAATGTAGTACGATGTAGAACAAGGCTGTGATAGTGTAGTACTATATAGAACCAGGCTGTGATAGCTAGTACTAATACAGAACCAGGCTGTGATAGTGTAGTACCATACAGAAACCAGGCTGTGATATTGTAGTACTATATAGAACCAGGCTGTATAGGTAGTACTGTTTTCATGTGGAATTGACATTTTATAGATCACTTTCCATGTCTTTAAATATATTTGGAGTAGAAAACAGAGCCTAATAATATCAGAGTTAAATTGGTCTAAATTATAAGACATATGTCACCGAATTCTCTCTGCTTAGAGAAAAATGCAGGATACATTGCTTCACGTAATAAGTAAAAGAAAAAAAAGCACGACAAGGTGCGATGTTATATGAAAATATTCCACCATCTGGTTGTGTGATAGGTGTCTACACAAAGTAGAGTTATTGTCACCACCCTGAAGTGGATTGTTTACCTATAACAGCAAAGTGTTTTATTTCTCTTATACCACAGCAACTGGCCAATGATTACATTTTTTAAATATTTATTACTGAACAACACTGTGCTTTTTAACAATTTATGGTTACATTTAATGCTGTTAGTTCCTGTCATTGTTTACATTATAATAGTTATAAAGAGTCAATCACTTACCAGCCTCTCTTCGTTTTCTCTTTCAGTAACAGCACAAATTCTTAATCAGTTTATTATTAGCCTGAGATTATGTATCAATCTGCCTTACACAACCCCATGAATGAGTTGTTACTGTAATAAGGATAATATATTCGAATGATAAGCCTGTCAGTTAAATTACAAAAGAAAGTATTATCAGAGATATGCTATTATAGAAAATGAATCTTCAGATTGAGAATTCAACAGCGCCACATTTATGTACCAAGAGCTTGATATTAATTATCATATCAATTCAATTACAAATGTGTTTTACCTAAATGTGAACCAGCCTGAAGACTTGTAATGTAAATATGACATGACATTAAGATAAACGATGATGTTTCTGGTCAGCTCAGTAGAACTGAGTGTAGATGTATTTTGATATCTGCACTATCACTGAACTACATATGTGTTTACAGGCACAGTGTGTGTATGCAGGCCCTGGAAATGTGTCGTGTGTGTGTAATGAGGGATGGACAGGCGATGGTGTTGTGTGTATGGAGATTAATAATTGTTTAATGGAGAACCGTGGTGGGTGTCATGAACACGCTGACTGCACCCCCACCGGACCTGGCCAGGTAACACTTAAAGATCAGCGTTGAGACCAGATGAGCCATATCCCAAATTCTGTCATCTATTTTTTTTTTCAGTTAAATATATTATACTAAATGAATGTATAAAAATGCACTTGATTTTGTATTACATCTTCCACAGACTCTTATCTTATATCATATGTATTATCCTATATTATATTAAAAATATATTATATTAAAATGATCTATTTTTAATATTATAATCTAATGTCTTTAAAAGTATGCATAAAAATATTCATTTTACTTGTTATTTCTTCAGAGCGAATGTGCCTGTAAGAAGGGATTCATGGGAGATGGCATCATGTGTCAGACTGTTAACCCCTGCCTGACAGAAAATGGAGGCTGCCACAGCATGGTTTGTAATGAATAATACACGAATTTCCCTACTGAGTCAAATACAGGATGTGTGTACAGTACCTATGTCTGAAACAGTGCTCTAGTCTTTACAAATTGGGTGCATCATGAATATTTTGTATTTATTTGAGTCATGGCTCAGGCTGCCTTAATAGCTAGTAGACTAAGCAATCAGTTATAGGGTGTAGCTTTCTTTCTTTCTTTCTTTTTGCAACAGGCGCAATGTTCATTTAATAAGAGTGGCATACATGAGTGTACGTGTCCAAATGATTTTGAAGGGGATGGCATCACATGCTATGGGAATATACTGATGGTAAGTGCCTTTGTCACAATAATACATTTGTATTTAATACAAGTTCATTACATGAGTTTGTGCTAACAGTACAAAGCTTTTAAAAAACTTAAATTTTTAAATCTAAAAAAAAAAAAAAAAAAAAGTTAAAATGTGTCAAGGTTAGCAGTTGACAGTTGGATATTTGAAAACATTCTAATTAATAGCAAATGAGCTAATATATATGGGATTTTTGTTTGTATTTACAGTATATGATAGAATGAATCCAGTTAAAAGCATATGTAACTGTATTCATGCATATTATTGAGCTGTTAACTCACAGAATGACATACTAATACATGTAGTTTATTAAATAATTCTGTAAATTGTTAATCTTTTTTTACGTGCAACATAAGTTAACCTTCATCAATAATAATTGATGCTAAGACATGCTAATGATGTAATTCATTAATATATCTAATTCTTGTTTCTGTCATGACTCAAGATAAGTCCACATTAATCATTATTTAATTCAAGGAAATATGAAGTGCAAATAATTGACTAATATCACTTCCTATAGTAGTTTACATAAACCATAAAATATTTTTTTAAAAGTATGTTTGTTTTGAATGTTTATAATTAATGAACAGACAATTACTATAATGTTTATTCCTTAATTATGTTTTTTTTTGTTTTGTTTTTTCAACTCTTTCCAGGAGCTAGATGGGAACTCAGATTTCTACACTTTCAACCGCTATCTACAAGTTTGTACAGTTTGGTCATGAATATAAGCCAGTAACAAAAGACTTAGTGTTTTGCAATGAAAGTAAAATTTGTGCTTTGTCCTTTAAACTTTAGAGACACGCAGTGATCAGTGCTGAGAGCAATGTGACTGCTTTAGTTCCCTCCAGGGATGCATTTAGAAATCTGAGCCATGAAGAGGACCTGTTTTGGACTGACTTTTACCGCCTTCCTTACCTGCTGCAGTATGTTCTGCAATTGTTCTTATAGGTCCAATCTGAAATTAATTAGCTGGCATGGGTGTGTGTGTGTGTGTGTGTGTGTGTGTGTGTGTGTGTGTGTGTGTGTGTGTGTTGGGGTGGCATAGATGTTCAGGAGCAGGTAACATTAGCTAGCTAGTTATTTAATGTGAGTGACTAGCGGGGGTGTCAAAAGTACAGAGAAACTATATTTAAGTAAAACTACTGGTACTATGTCTAAATCTTACTGGAGGCAAAAATCTACTGGCATGAAAGTCACAAAGTATCTACATTTAAACATACTCAAGTATTTAAGAGTAAAAAAGTTTGTCTTGCTATTTAGTTAATGTTTAAGGACTTTCAGAACTAGCTTAAACTAATTTACAGAATTGAACTAGCTAGCTTTGGGAGGCAAAGTCTCCTGAAGAGTATCATCCTGTATGAACTGGTAACTAGAAAAAATGAAAAAGAGATGAAAAAAAAATCATGTTGTTTGAGATTTGTAACGAGCATTTTAAAGGTCAAAAAGAAAAGGTAAGGAGTAAAAAAATTGCTCTTTGAAATTTATTTGATTAAGTATTCAGGTTCAATGGTAACTACTGACATTGTGTTACCTGAGGACCAATATATTTCTCACCTATTTATTCTTGGTGGAACTGGAGGACATTTTGTTTTTTATTGGTAGAAAAGACAACATGCCACACATTTGTATTCTACTGGCTGCCAGGAGTGAATTTCTTTTTTTGCATTCTCAAGTCCCTTTCCATTTAAAAAAATAATGGAATAAAACATCCTTTGAGGTTTGCTTTGCTTTATGCTTAGTACTTGAACTTTACTTTATACACCTGACTGTATCGGATTGTATAATAATTCTTGCTTTCTGTGAAACAGCTCAAAGAATTCTGGTTGTTAGAAAAGTATCATGCTTAAATTGTCCAGTAAAGTAATCCTCAGTTGATTCTTTCATTAATTGTCATATAGAGGATTTTGACTTCAGCTTGTGAGGAAATGGAAAGATACTGTTCACTTTCCCATCCGTGTATGTGTTTGTTTTAGAGCTCACTTTTTGGATGGTATTTACACCTATGATGACTTGAGTAAGCAGATTAATAAAACAGTCCCAACTAAATCCAAGACAAAATGGGAGATCACAGTTAAAAACGGGGTAACAAATCATTCATTTCTCTCATAACATGTAGGTGTTTGTGTATGTACACTCTGCTCTCCATACAACATGTGTAACTGTGTGTTTTCTTCTTCAGGAGCTTATGATTGATAACGCTGCAATTCTTGTCCCAGATCTCCAGGCAACCAACGGGTTCATTCACATAATCAATACAGTAATTATAATTTGTCAATTTTATTCATACATAATACAGTATATTGATTTTTGAAATAATAATCATCATCATCATCATTATCATCATTACTTAATGCAACCTATGCTTGTAATACATTTTTTGGGTAAGAGTCTACCAACTTAGCACATCTTGATTTGGTGATTTTATTCCACTCTTACTCTTAAAAAATTCTCCAGCTCTATCAAATTGCGAGGGGCTCTCCTGTGCACAGTGCTCAAGTCATTCCACAGATGTCTGATAGGATTTAAATCTGGGCTCTGACTGGTCCATTTAGAAACATTGATCTTCTTCTTCTGAAGAGATTCCTTTGCTGACTTCCTTTGTGCTTTGGGTCGTTATCATGCAGAAAGGTGACATTTTTTTCTTCAGCTATCTGACAGTGGCCTGCAGGTTTTGTGCTAAAATAGATGGGTATTTGGAGCTATTCATGATAGCCATCCTCAATCTTGATTAGAGCCACCAGCATGCTTCACAATTGGCATGGTGTTCATTATGTGATAATGATATACATATGCACAGTGAAATTAATTTCTTCACATACCCCAGCCTATCAGGAAGCTGGGGTCAGAGTGCAGGGTCAGCCACGGTACAGTGCCCCTGGAGCAGAGAGATTTAAGGGTCTTGCCGAAGGGCAAAACGGTGGTAGCTTGGCAGTGCTGGGGCTTGAACCCCAACCTTCTGATCAGTAACCCAGAGCGGTGATGATTTGGGGTGATTATATATGTTCTGTTAAAATGTAGGTGAGCTTGGAAAATTTTATTTTCCATCTTCCATCTAGCCACCTTACCCCATAACCCAGACATACGAGAGCTTGTTGTTACATGAAGAGAGTAACCAGTACTTGCCAGATATTCTTGCAGCTCCTTTAATGTTGCTGTAGATCTCTTGGCAGCCTCCCTGATATATTATTTTTTCCTTTTGACTACTTTGGAGGGACATGCTGTTCTTGGTAACATCACTGCAGTGCCCCATTTTTTCTATTTGTTCAAGATGGCCTTCACTGTGTTCCATTGTTTTGGAAATTCTTTTGTACCCTTCTCCTGATCAATATCTTCCAACAATGAGATCCTGTACAAGCTTTGTAAGCTCTTTGCAGACCATGGCTTATGTAGTCTGCTGAAATCAAGATGATGTCTAGAAAATCCTACATAAACAGCTGATCTTTTTTTGGGGTTAATCAGAATCAGTTTAATTATGATAGCTGTATGATAATTACTTTTGAACATGAGTTCAAATGTGATTGGATGAGCACAGTCATATGGCCCATTATAAATTGTGCACACACGCAGTTATGGGAAAAAGAATGTTCACCCTTCTTCTATTCTATGTTTTATTTATTTATTAGGGCCTAAATAACAATTGTGTGATCCTCACCAATTTCTATTAACAAACAAATAACCTTAAGTAAAAAAAAAAAAAAAAAAAGACTGAATTCAATATGTAGTCATTTTTCAGTAAAAAGTAAACCAACATTTAGAAACCCAGTGGGAAAAAATAATTACAACCTATCAGTAACATGTACAGTGGATAATAAAAGTATACACACCTCTGTTAAAATGTCAGGTTTTCGTGATGTAAAATGTTTGAGTCTTTCACATCACTTTGGAGATATATTGGCCCACAGTTCTTAACAACAATGCTTCAGTTCACTGATGTTTGAGGGCATTTATTTATGCACAGCTCTCTTAAGATCCTGCTACAGCAAATCAGTGGGGTGGAGCTCTGGACTTGGCCATTTCAACCTTGATTTTTTTTTTTCGTCTTTAGAAATTCAGATCTGTGTGTGCTTGGGATCACTGTCCTGTTGCATGACAAATTTTTAACCCAGCTTAATCTGCTGGACAGATGGCCTCATGTTTGTCTCAAGAATATTCTGGCATAAAGTGGAATTCATCGTTGTCTCAATGACTAAGTTTCTTACTTAAGTGCTGTGGCTTCAAAAAAAAGCCCAAATCATCACCACTGACTGGAAGTAGGAAGGATGTACAAATTTTTTCCCCACCTGGTTTCCAAATGTTGGTTTGGTTTTGGGGAAATAAATGACTACATATTGAAATCTGTTGTGTTTTTTGTTGTCACCAGAGATTATTTGTTTGTTTATAGAAGCTGATGAATAAAAACATAGACCTGAAGGAGGGTGTACATTCTTTTCCCCATGCAACCATGTTATTTCCCCCCCTAAAATGTTTCTATTTGCCAGAGCCACATCTCCCTGCAGTTCTTGTCTGAATTCTCACTGAAGCTATGCAGGGTTGAGTCTGGCCAGAACCTGGAAGGGAGACCTCATGTGGAAAATTAAGGTTGCTGCTGGAAGTGGTATTAGTGTGACCAGCAGGGTGCGCTCACCCTGTGGTTTGTGTCGGGCCTAATGCCTTGGTATAGTGATGAGGACACTATACTGTAAAAACAGCGCCATCTTTCAGATGAGACATTAAACCAAAATCCTGACTTTCTGATGTCATTAAAAATCCCAGGACACTTCTTGTAAAAGTGTAGGGGTATAGCCCTGGTGAAATTCCATAATGGCCCCTTAATAATCCCCATCTCTGAATTGTCTATATCACTCCTCTAATAACTGGTTTGTGGTGGGTGTTCTGGCACACTATGGCTGCAATCACATCATCCAGGTGGATGATACACAAATTACAAAAAAAACCCTGCAAGAATTTTAACAGTGTGTGCAGACTTTTTATATACACTGTACAGTTGTGCTTATAAATTTAAATACCCATTGCAGAATCTACATAATGTCAATAATGTTTTTAAATAAGAGTTTTTTTTATTTATTTAGTACTTCCCTGAATAGGCTATTTCACATAACAAATGTTTACATCTAGTCCACAAGTCTCAATAATAACTTAATTTACACAAATGAACCAGTTCAGAAGTTTACACATGCTTGATTCTTAATACTGTGCGTTGTTACCTGGATGATCAGCGACTGTGTTTATGTTGTGTGAGAGTTCTTCATGAGTCCCTTGTTTGTCCTGAGCAGTTAAACTGCCCACTGTTCTTCAAAAAAATCCTCCAGGTCCTGCTCATTCTTTGCTTTTTTGCTTTTCTTCTGCATATTTTCCATCAGGGTCTATATGATGTTGAGATCTTTTCACACTGAGGGCAACTGAGGGACTCTTTACACTTCTGGGAAACATGTCAATATTTCATGTAGCTTCTCAAGGGCAGTACTAAATGAGAAACATTAGATCTTTAAAAAAGTAATAATATATGTGAAAAAGTGTAGTCAGGGCAGTATTAAATAATAATAAAAAATAAAATGTTAATGATCCCTCTTATTAATGATCTCTCTTTAAAATTATTAACATTCTGGATATTCTGCAAAGGGTATGTAAATTTATGAGCATCGCTGTTTATTGTATAATGTATATTCTTGTGAATTTCGCATACATAATTATGTACCTTCACTTTAAATACCACTTCAGTGTAAATACCATTACATTTTGTAAATAAATCCTAATTATATTGTATTTTTAGTACTGAAATCTAGTACTGAATTGTATTTCTGAGTTACTGTGAGATGCCTTGAAGAAAGCACTGTTAAATAGCGTGTGTGTTTTGTGTCAGGTTCTGAAACCACCCATTTCTGACATCCCGCCTCCTCCCCCTGAGCTGATGGAGGTCCTTAATAAGACACCCTCATTCAGCCTGTTTAGGGAAGCAGCACTGGTAAATACAAGCTGTCCTAAACACATACATACACAATACAGACTTACCTATATATAACAGCCCAGGCACCAGCCAATACACCCGAATTCGGTTGTCCCGCACCAACCCACACACACACACATTATCCCATACACATACTACCAATATACACAATAACCCACACACATTACCAGTGCATACTGTACACTAACCCTTATACATAGTCCATGCACACACTACTGATATACATTCATACACATGCTAGCTCATAAGCACCACTGCTAAACATGCTAACACGCACACAAACTGACTGACATACTGTAAACTGTCAATAAACACACTATATAGACTGGGCCACTTATTATCCCCAAACTGCAGTATACACTATTATTATGTTGATAAGTGAAATTACTTTTTTTTAATTTTTATCAAACTTCCACATTTTATGCGATCGTTAACTATGCGAATCTTTCAGTCTGAGCAACCTAAAAGAAAAGCTAGCTGGCAAACACAAACTTACTGCTCTATAATTCTATAAATGGATGCATGTAGGATCAAAAACCCCATTGATTGTGCTGTTGAGTTTATTTTTATGTGTGTAACATAGCAGGCCGAGAAATATGATCATTAGAATATTAGATATTAGGTCATGCCCATCCAAAAAGTTCTCAAAACAATCAATGATGAGTCTAAAAAGCAACAGAAATCAGGATAATGATTTAAGATAAGGATTTATTTTTGTTAAATCTCAGTAATGGTCTCAAGCGATTTGGATGGGGATTTTCATCTTATACTTATATTTTAAATTCATATTTATATTATAAATTGACTCTGCATAAGTGTGGACACTAGGCATGAAATGATTAAATTAATCTAAATGATTAAAGAATGAATCTTTCACAAATTTAACATCATTATTGATGACTGATTAAATGATGTGCCTTCAAAGTAAGTGCACAATTCTTCTTTTGTTAGCTGTACAATTTAACAGAAAGCATCACAACGAGGGACTTCACTGTCTTTGTTCCATCTGACAGTGCGATTAAAGATTACCTGAAGAAAACAAATTCTACAAGTCTGGTGAGATCAAAATGATTCAGCATTTCATGTGTTCTCTTCCGTGATCATGTTTTTATTCAGTCATTTTGACATTCATTTGTTTGTCTTCTTATAGAATGAAAGCATTATGAAATATCATGTCATTATTAAAGAGCAGCTTTTCCCTGATCACTTGACTGATGGGACATTAAAAACTACACTGCTTGGGAATGAGTATCAAATCATGATTCATTTAAACAGTGAAAATAAGGTATATAAAGTTAATATAATAAATCAGACTGTTTGTGGTATAAACTCAAAAATGACAATATCATTTTCTCTTCTTTAGTCGTTAATTAATGATGTAGCATTGGATGGGAATTTCACCGAGATAAGGCACGGTGTCATTATCAGCATCTCCCGGGTTTTAACGATTCACAAAAACTACTGCAACAAAGAAGTGTACGTGAAAGCCTATGTAAGTCTTACAGTGAATCAGAAGTCAGAATTCAGGACAACCTCTTACTGAATATGGTCTTACCATTGCAAATTCCTAACAAGATTAAGGCTAGTCTTATGGGAGAAGTTTGTATTTGTACCTTTTCAACTTAATTTGTATGAAACTGGAAGAAAAGAAAAAAATCCAACCACACAACCATCATTTGATTACATTTTTTAATGAGGCCAGGTTCTTTTTTGTTTTAAATATATCTAATAAAGATAGTTAAAGATCTAAAACGTCAGAATGAAAATGGAAGGAGTATGTTTTTTTTGTTCATGGAAGCATAACTGAGTAAGAGTACAAGGTATAGGCTTTTTTTATAATCAGGTAAAGTTAAATATATTAACAAAGTACAAGAGTTACATATTTGTCACCTCTGCAACTACTGAGTCTCCACATGCTCATAATGTTCTCACAGAAATTGTCATTAATCAGAAATTCTCCAGTTATTTGAATAAAAACACCTAATGTTGCTTATGTTTTATTCTCATACAGGGAAGGTGTGGTGCATGCGAGTCAGTTCCTAAATGCACTTTCAACAGCAAGCCTGTAAGATAACACCCCTCTGTGCCACATCCTATAATTCATTAGTACATACATGGCCTTTGTTCTCAGTTCTCAGGGCTTAGGGGACTGTGTGCTTCCCACTGCTGTCTCTGTCTCAACACACCTGCGTCTACTGCTAATTATTAGCCCTTCATGGATAGAATTAGGTGGATTAGTAAAAGGAACACACAGTTCAGCAGTCCCAGAGGACAGAAACGGAACACAACACAGCTGAGTCATTATAGGCTGCTTCTGTCTAAGTAACTCAATGCTGTTCATTTCTGATTATTAATTTATTTAGTAAATAACATTATCTAAAGTCTGTGCACCATGTGCACTCATTCACAGTCACCAAGTGACATGCTTTCTCCAGTGCTCTGCTTTGAACATTTTAGTTTGGGTTTTTTTTGCTTTAGTTTGATTTTGATTACAACCATAATCCACCAAGGCCTTTGATGGGTACTCATTTGAATACACAGGTATTCCATATAGTCCAGCTTGATTGGAGGATGGACTGCAGCAATTAAAATTTTTTGTTCTTGGCGGTGCTGGGATTTGAACTCGATACCCTTGAGTTTCAGCTATCATTTACATTATATCTCTCTCTTTCTCTAGACTGAAAAAAAATCAGATGCATAACTAGACTACTGATGACCAAACAGGTGTAAACCATTCCTAGTTACCTGTTCAATCTCTGAGACCCCTTCTTCTTAAAACAACTGACTCAATTTTACTGGCAGATGAAAATCACAGAAGTTAAATTGCGCTTTGTTGCAAAAAAAAAAGAAGACTATTTTGTTTATATCTACATTTTTTTTCCAAACCTACTCATTCTACTGTATTCAGAGGTGGCAGCTTAAGTGCACAACTAAAGTCATAGGGGTAGCAGTGCCTGATATGGAATTTTTCTAGACCAGGGATGTCAATATCAAATTCTGCCTGGGTCACATCAGCATTTTTGTAATCACTTGAAGCACCATATACTAAGCCTATTCATTTTTAATTTAAGAAGCATAGATCAGGTTTTAAATGATCAATTTATCCTATTACTAAGGTATTTTATTTTTATTATTATTTATTACTAATTTATTTTTTTTTAAATTTCAGTGGAACTGTCAAACGTATTTTATGGCAACGTTATTAATAGGGCAAGATTGGATGATGATAGATTGCGCATTGGATGATTAAATAACAAATCATGTTATTACCCCTCCTACTGTTGTGTGGCATCAAAACAGAACAAATGAGCATATTGCACTTCAGTTTAAGTGTACAAATTATTACACTCAAATGTAATACAATGTAACATAAGAGCAAGCAATAATTTAACAATGAGAAAATAAAAAGATGAATATGATATGAGTCATTCCATCTCAAGTGGTCCAATACAGGTTGCTTGAGCATTATTCATTTAAAAAAAACATTTCTTCAGCGATTACCTCTACGTATTGGCATTGCAAAAGCACCATTTTTATTTTTTGTTTCAAGCACACAATACATTTTGTTTATACAGCTGGCTACGGCTTAGGATGCTCCTAGCTCCATGCTGGCACACATTACAAGGTACAAGTACTAACATTTTTGCACATTCTTTTTCCTTAGACGTAGAATTTAAGTACAAATGTAGTGCTCAAGATTGCTCACAGTTCTACTTACAGGGTTAATTTATAATGGGAAGGGTTAGAGTGTCAGTCTTAATTTTCTATGGAGTACCTAGATAAGTGTAGTGTGCATGTAGAATATTTCAGGTTTGAGACTTCTTCTTCTTCTTCTTGGCAAGAAAATGCACCCCCCGTGGGGGACCAGATACGAACCTGAAATTTTCACAGAAATTTGTCCTCTATATAAAAGCAATAAGTGACTACAGCTTAGAGTGTACTGAGTTTTCCATAAACAGTTGCATAGCCAAACATTTGTGCCATGACACAAGGATGGCTATCATGGTTAAATCAAGTAAAATAAAATAAAAAACTGCTGGTTTTGCACTGCCAATGCATAGAGGTCAAGCAACCAATTTTACAAATTTTGGACCACTTGAGATGGACTGACCCATGAATGAGAAGATTGCAAGCAGTGAAATAGTGGGGCTCTAGTCCTGTATGTTGCCAATATGTTGTGCATGATATTTCTAGTAATCACATTAATCACTACAAATGTGGTTTAATTTAACAATATGATCTTATTATTCATCAGCTTATAAACAAACACATGATCCAATACATCCTATCCTATCATGCACCAATAGCTAATTGTGCACACTACTCCATAAGATCCTGAATTGAGGTCATGAATTTGGAATGTATTCATGGTCTGTAGGCTATTTTTTATCATGCTTATTTGCTATTTTCTATGTTGTAAAACGAATAAAATAATATCATTATTGAGTGACTAAGCACTCATCTGCTACACTTAACTATGCACTCTGAATATTGCCAGTTCTGTCTAATTATAACCATTTATTTGAGATTCTTTAGAGGGATCACCATCACTGTGTACAGCATGATATTATCCTCCACCTACTGTAGGTCTTAAAATGCATATAAAGTGCAGCACTCAAAAAAACAAAACATGATTACCATGTTAGTATCATTGCTGAGCTAAGAATGGCCCACCACCGAAATAATATCTGGTGAATGGTGCTCTGGTGTTTTTATGGACCCTTTTCATTGATGTCCAAAGTAAAACACCATTGTCAAAGTGACAAACTGTGAGTTGAGATACAAGATGTTTAACCGATTAATCAGCTTTCTACCTGATTCTTTATTATATACAGTAAATCACATCACCACTTCATATCTGATTCCACATTGTGAATTCTAGTCCATATTATCTACTGCACTTTTACTTTGTATTAAATATTGATTGCTGGTGGTATAACTGCACAGTCTTCAAGTGGAAATATTTGGATTAATTAATCTGGATTAACCAAAAAAGCATTTTCTTACACTCTTACACTGAGCATGCTTATTTATGTAATGGCACAAACTCTGAATTGAATCTTATTACCATACAAATGTATTCCATTTGAAGGTGAAGGATGCATTCCCTTTGAACATGAAGTCCAACTGTAGATACAGGATAAAAATAGGACGAAAGAGAAAACTAGTGCCAGGTTGCATGATGGACTGTATAAAAACACAAATGGTAAGATTCTTATAATACAAGTCTCTGTATAATGCCAATACTAATAACTAATCAATAGTTTGGTGAAAATTTTAATTTACACAATCCTCAACATCATTTAAGACACATTTGGTGTCTGACATTTGCTTGTTTAGTTTAGCACTGGCATTTTGTATGCCAATCTAGCAGGTAATGGTAGCCTATCTCACCCAAAATCTTTTTTTTTTTAAAGAAATCAATAAATGCATATTCAAATCTTCATATACAGTATTTGCTTCATGTAACATCATTAGACTATGTAATTGTGTTTCTGAATTTTTATACATTTTAAGTGGACCTATAGTATCATCCACATAAATTCTAACTCCTATTGTGTTGACAGGTGGTGGACATCCCACACTTTACATAGATAATATATATGCTTATTGCTTGGGAGAAATGTGAAAAAAACAGTTATACAGGTATCAATATCCACATACTAATCACATGTTAACCCAAAATATCTATGGGATTTTTTTCTCTTAGGATCATTCCTGCTGCCCAGGATACTTTGGACGTGACTGCTTTAAATGTCCTGGAACGGTGGACAACTGGTGCTCCAACAATGGCAAATGCGAGGATGGCGTTTGGGGCACTGGGGATTGTCTGTGTAATGAAGGGTTTCATGGCACAGCGTGTGAAATGTGCGAGCCTGGTAGATATGGCAAAGACTGTAAATCAGGTAAAATCCACATTATGTGATCTCACTTCAGTCATTTTATAGACAGTAGTCACTCAGTCCTAGTGAACAGATGCATGTGAGTCCCACAGAGTACTATGATTGTAATTTCTTGTTGTTTTTGTGTGTATTTCTTATTGTTGCCCTCAAAGAGAAAAGAAATATAACCCTTGATTAGTGTTAATCTTGACAGCTAATTTGGATTTTGGTCACCTTTGTAAAGTGAGTGTATGAAGATTGGGGTGAACATTTAGTATTCCAGTTTGAGACATTTCTGTCTCACACAATATCAATGCGTTTCCTTAGTACTGGGCAGGTTTATGGCAGAGTATCAGTGTAAATACTTATTTGAGAATTTTAGCAATATCCTACTCCTCATGGCATGACTGTGGCATAAACCACATAATTGGTCAATTTAGCATGTATGCATAAAGATTATTTGGTGAATGTACATTGGTTAAAACTAAAAAGCAAACACGAGACCATGTATGCCTCGTGCAGGTGGCTTGATAAAAGGTGGCATTGACCCAATCCTTTACTTTTTACCACCCAACTGTTTACCACTAGGGAATCTCTAATACAGTGTAAAATATTGTATGTGTGCTTAGTGTTTTACACAGTAGTCTACAATAATCTATTACACAAACTAGGAATGCATACATTTCTGAATGTACATCAACAGTGGATCAGGAAAATTCAAGAAGTCACCCAGTATCAGACTGAGCCTCTGTACTGTTCTGACAAAAACATACTTGCTGGACACTCATTTATCCTGTGTTACTGCAAAGCTGTTTGTATACAAGAGCTTTATCATGGATCAGAAGTGCAAATGCATTACCAACCAATTAAAATGGTGCTTTATATAGAATGTCTATATAAAATCATCAGATTTTCACAGAAGTCCTAAAAGTAGACAACGAAAACCCAATTAAATAAATGAGACAAAAAAAATTATACTTGTTTGTTTATTTATTGAGGAAAATGATCCAATATTACATATCTGTGAGTGACAAAAGTAAAATTGAACCACTATTTTAGGTGTTATCAATCAATGGGATGACAATCAGGTGAGTTAGCACCCTATTTTATAAAAAAAATCAGGGATCTAAGTCTGATCTTCACAACACATTTGTGGAAATATATCATGGCATGAACAAAGGAGATTTCTGAGGACCTCAGAAAAAGAGTTGCTGATGCTCATCAGTCTGGAAAAAGTTACAAAACAATATCTACAGTGCTTGGACTCCACCAACCCACAGTCGCATTGGCTAATGTTGATGTTCGTGAGTCCACCATCAGGAGAACACTGAATGACAATAGTGGGCATGGCAGGGTTGCAAGGAGATAACCACTGCTCTCCAAAAACACTGCTGTCTGTCTGTATTTCAAAGATCACGTGGACAAGCCAGAAGGCTAATGAAAAAATGTTTAGTGAACTGATGAGACCAAAATAGAACTTTTTTGTTTAAATGAGAATCTTTATGTTTGGAGATAGCAAAAACACTGCATTGTAGCATAAGAACCTTATCCCATCTGTAAAACATGGTAGTGGTAGTATCATGGTTTGGGCCAGGACAGCTTGCCATCATTGATGTAACAATGACTTCTGAAGCATACCAGCAAATGCAGCAAGACGACAACCCTAAGATCAAGTTGTTCAAAATAATGTTTAAAGAAAAATAAAGTTAATGTTTTGCAATGGCCAAGTCAAAGTCCTGACCTTAAGCAAATGGAAATGTTGTGGAAGAACCTGAAGCAAGCAGTTCATGGAGGAAACTGACCAACACCCCAGAGTTGAAGCTGTTCTGTACTGAGGAACGAGCTAAAATTCCTCCAAGCTGACATGAAGGACTGATCAACAGTTACTGAAAACGCTTAGTTACAGTTATTGCTACACAAGCGAGTCACACTAGATACTGAAAGCAAAGGTTTACATACTTTTGCCAATCACAGATATGTAATATTGGATCATTTCTCTCATTAAATAAATGACCAAGTATAATATTCTTTACATTTGTTTGATTGGGTTCTTGTTGTCTACTATTAGGACTTATGTGAAAATCTGATGATGGTTTTTCATCCTATTAATGCAGAAATATGGAAAGTTCTAAAGGGCTCACAAACTTTCAAGCACCATTGTACATCCATATAAAGCTTTAACTCAAATTCCTGATTCTAGTTTTCTACGTTGCCACTTTCCATTTGCTTTTGCTTCCAAGTCAAACATTATTTTCTTATGGTATTTTCCAGTTTTATTAATTGTCTTTGATGACCTTGTTGTCCTTATTTGCTTGTGAGCTGGCTGCCATTCTGAATTATGCTTTTGATTCATGAGGCGGCTTAAATACATCCTCTAACATTTGAACAATATCTAGAGTGACTTTGATGTCTGGGTAAAAATTTCAAAAGTGGTTGTGAAGTTGTAAAGTCCATTAGAAACTTGACAATGTCCTGCTTCAATAGAGAAGCACCAAATTAAGCACCAAATTAAGCAAGAATACATATTTCTCTCATGATTAGAATGTCACTGTGACCATGGAAAATGTCTGGATGGCATAGATGGTAATGGCCAGTGCAACTGCTACAAGGGCTGGAAAGGTGTGACCTGTTCTGTAGGTCAGTGCTGCAAATTCTATTACAATATTTGAATATATATACAATGGTTTATATGTTGTTAGTAATGTCCAATAAAATAACTTAATCTCATTTTTCAGAGATCGTTAATGATGAATGTGGAGGCATTTGTGATCAGAATGCCAAGTAAGTGCATAAGACAGCACACAGAATTATAATTTGCTCTCCATCATGTGCATCAGTTTTTGTTACTATGTGGTGTTAATTAAAACTGCTTATTTGTGTCTGTGTAACTTCTCTTTCAGCTGTTTTTCTCAAAGTTCAGGAGTAAAACCAACATGTATCTGTTCAGCGGGTTACCATGGAAACGGCACCTTTTGTCAAGGTCTTGTTTAAAAGAAATATTTTATTTACTTTTACTGTTATGAGGCATAACGAGAACATGATGCATATACACTGACTGACCACTTTAATAGGGACACTTGTACCCCTGCTCATGCAATTATCAATAATGTGGCAGCAGCACAATGGGGATATAGGTCAAGAGTTTGAGTTAATGTTGAACTAATGTTCAAAACAAACATCAGAATGGGGAACAATGTGACAAGAGGATGTTTTTCCGTTACATAAATTTCCTAACATGTACAGTATTGGTGGAACTGTATGTGGTAGCCCATCCACCTCAACATTTGACATGTTGCATGTTCTGAGATGATTTTCTGCTCACCAGAGCTGTAAAAAGTGACCCCCCCCCCCCCCCCCACCAATTTTCTCCCTAATTTAGTCTTAGCCATTTTCGACCCACGTCTCCCCTTTCATACAAGAACTACCAACCAAGGAGGATGAAAGCTAGGATTTTTTTTCTAACTGCTGTTCATGCTGTGTCACATGGCAGGTTAACACACTCATAGAACAGTGCTATCTACCCCCTTCTGCATGCATGAGCTCACAGATACCAACAACTGGCTAGTGTCACATGCTCTACCACCCATAGAGCAGTCCCAACCACAGATGGCTCTGGCATTGTCAAGATTCGAAATCACAATCTCCGGTCAATAGGGCAAAAGCTTTTCTGTTGCATCACTCGGGAGCTAAAGAGTGATTATGTGAGTTACCACAGCCTTCTTGTCAGTTCAAACCAGTTCAAATCAAAAGCATTTTCTTCTCACCTGCGGAACTATCACTCACTGGATGTGTGTTTTGTTTTGTTTTTTGCTTTCCCCATCATTCTTTGTTGAGGCTGTTTTGGGTGAAAATCCCAGTAGATTGCTAGTGTCTGAAATGCTCAAACCGCATGATTGGTTAATTGCATGAATCTGCAGGTGTATGAAATAAGAACAGAGAGTAGGAAACAACAAAGCTAAAATCCTGTGGGACTTCCTGATCCAGACAGATAAACAAGTAATAGCGAACCAGTCCGACAGCTAGAGTAATAACAGATAAGGAGCAGAAAACAGTAGTGGTGATAAATGCGGCAATCCCATGTGACAGTAATATCCAAATATGAGAAGTTACAAAAATACCAGGTACTGAAAAAGGAACTAGAGAGAATGTGGAAGCTGAGATTCAAGACAGCTACATCAGTGACACAAGCACTTAAGGCCATGAATGACAAAGGTGTTTACAAAAGTCAAATCCTGGAAAATCCTAGTTTGCTTACTCATAACTGAACGATATATATTTTTTAATAATAGAATTTTAAGTAGTTAACTGGCCCCACCTCCTGCCTCTATCCACATATTTATAGCTTATGATTATATGGCTGTTGCTATGGTTACATCTTAGAAGGTGTGATCATTGTTCAGTGGTTTTAATTAAAACATTTCAGTGCACTGTGGCCCATAAATAATTTCTTTCTGTGTAATTAAATGAAGAGTTAGTGTAAGGTCAAGAAAAAGAAAATCAACCAAATCAAATGTATTGAAGAAGAATATCTGAGTTTTGATGTGACCTACTGTACATATAAATGTCATTTATTTTTCCTGATTAAGTGATACAATTGCAAATGCATAAATACAAGCCTAAACCATTATATCACTGTCTGGATTACATTCTTGATTACAACTTGTCATGAGAATTGATTCAGAACCATAATTAACATTTTGACCATTTGGGTTTTTTTGAACATTTGGGGTTTTTTTTTGTTTGTTTGTTTGTTTTTACAGAAACTGACTTGTGTGCCACCAATAATGGTGGCTGCTCAGAACATGCAACATGCACAAAAGTCTCACCTGGAGAAAGGAGCTGCACATGTAAGAAAGACTACACTGGAGATGGAACTGTGTGTCTAGGTATGAGATTTGAAAATATCACTAATATTGGAGAATATGCAAATGACCCTGAGCTTTCCTTATTCCTCTCATAGTTGAGTAGATTTTATTATTGGCATTTATGGCAGCATTGTTTTGAACCAGTTTATATTCTGACATCCTTAGTCTTGTAAATCCTCAGACTAGCTCCTTATGTCTAATTATGTGTCTTGACTTAAAAAGTTAGCAGTGAGCCATTATCTCCATTCTGTGTTATTATCCCAAAGTTCAACATTTTGTAATCACATCCTCTTCCACTATTGACACTTGTAATTTTTTTGTCTTCAGTCTGTTAGCACATATAAAATCTGTGTTGTATTAATACCTGTCTGTAGTGCATAAGGAAAGGTGTTAATGTCAGTAGTTTGATTTATCTTGGGGTAAAGCACACAATGTAAAGTGTAAAACATTGACAAAATCAATTGTAAGTAAAAGCAGCAGCACAAGTTTAGCCTATGAGTAATTCAGTGTATAACCACGCTATTCTTTTTTTAGTCAAAGAGGTAATATTGAAGTATAAATGTAGAACAATTTGCAACCATTATTAGGCAAATCATTGTTACATTAAAACAAATTTCATAGTATCAAATTTTGACTGTATTTACACTAATGGTGTCTTCATACAAGAATATAACCGACATCCCCTATGTCTCCTATGTATTATGTAATCAAAATGTCTGGTACATTAATTTGACTTGTAAAACTCAATATATCATACACTATATGCCCGAACACCCCATTCCAGATTTAGTCCCCCCCCCCCTTTCTTTTTATAACAACCTCCATTCTTCTGGGAAGGCTTTACTATAAATTCTGCAGTCAGTGTTCCGGTTCATCCCAAAGTCCCATCTGTGCAGACCACTTGAGTTCTTCCACACCAACCTTGGCAAACCATGTCTTCGTGGAGCTTGCTTGTGCACAGGCGCATTGTAATGCTGGAACTGGTTTGGGCCCCTTAGTTCCAGTGAAGGGAAATAGTAATGCTACAGCCTCCAAAGACAGCTTATACAATCGTGTGCTTCAAACTTAGTGGCAAAAGTTTGGGGAAGAAGGTTGATGTTGAAGAACTCAAGTGGTCTGTACAGATCCCTGATCTCAACCCCACTGGATGAACTGGAACACTCACTGCAAAATTTAGAGGAAAGCCTTCCCAGAAGAATGGAGGTTGTTATAAAAAGAAAAGTGGGGGGACTAAATCTGGAATGGGATGTTAAAAAGTACATGTGGGTGTGATGATCATGTGTCCACATACCTTTGGCCATTTAGTGTATATAAAGGAGATAGACAAAATAACAGGAACATATAATAGAAATAACACACAGTAGGTTATGTAATTTCAGTATCACTGATACCTACAGTAAATTTGAGCATAAAGGTACTCTAGTCACAATAATAAAGTTATCAGTGTTCTCAGATTTACTTTAGTTTGAAACCACAGTTTTTTGTTTTTTTTACCCAAATCCTGATTTTTTTCTTTCTCTGTGCTTTTGTTTAACAGAGATGGACCCCTGTCTAGTTAATAACGGAAGATGTTCTGTGGAGAAAGATTGCATCAGAACTGGACCAAACATAGTAAACAGTATTACTTATTAAACATCATCACTATTATTCCATTAATACATTTAACATTCTAATACAATTTACATTCATAAAGTATTGGTTACAATTTAAGATAGAGATGTGATATTTTGTTGTTTTGAAAGATGTAATCCTTCAAAGATCCTGTTAGTAAAGCATCTTGCATGTTTATTTGGGTGTTTTAAAGTTTTAATTTTTTTACATATATAAAATCCTTACTAATATAGGACCTTCTTTAACTGTTAATTATCGACGAACTGTTTTGCTGAACTTGCATATTATCATATTGCAGGCGGCATGTGTTTGTAAACCAGGCTATGCTTCACAAAGAAATCTCTGCATACCGATAAATCCCTGCCTAAAGGTATGTGGTGCAAATATATTTCAGGCATAATAAAGGCTTTTAATGAGTCAGGACCTCAGTGAGGTTAGTAATGTATAAAAGTAATACATTTTTGTTTGGTTTTGTACTGATTAAGACTCATAATTTTTCCTTGGATGATTGTTGAGAATTTTAAAAATATTTTATGGCATGCAATGTGAAGTCCATAAAGAATTACTGCTTAAGTATGAGCACAAAACATAACATTTGGAGTGAAACAGCATGAGAAATTTAGGGCAAGGCGATACAATGATACAGTCCAGTATGACAACTTTCAGTATGTCATGTCAACACTGGACCCAGCAAAAACTCCATTTCCTAGAACACATCTCGGCCTACAAACATGGATGCCACAGACTACACTAGTTAGGCCCACACTGATTATAACGTTCACACACTCTCGATTCCCAATCTTGCACACAATGACTCAACCACACTTAAACACTATAGTCAGGTCTGTAAGTATTTGGACAGTGATACAATTTTCATAATTTTGCCTATGTACACCACCACAATGTATTTGAAATAAAGCAATCAAGATGTGATTGAAGTGCTGTCCAAAAACTTCTAGACCTGACTGTATCTCAAACGCTCACTCACCACAAAGTATTGCTCAGTGTTTATTGCCTGACATACAAATCCTTTCTTTACTGTTCACAATATACTGGTTTATGATCATCTTTTGGTTTCCATTCAGTCTTTTAGTTGATCGCCTGATTCTCTGCCTTATGTGGACTTCGTTTTGCCTCACAATTTGGGAATTTCTTGCCAGTCCTTTAATAAAATCATTGATTTGCAACTGCAGCCATCTCAGCCAGCTGACACAGTACATTACAGTATCTGTTAACTACAAAACGGGGGAAGATTTCAAGGAGGACATTAAATATTAAATTTAGACTTAAAAGATGCAATTAGGAAAACTGCAGGAATATTTTAAAACAGACTCATTAATGAGATCACTCTTAATCTGAATGTTTAGCCTCATGTTATTCATAACTCAAATATTTATTAAGATTTAAACATGCAAGTTGCCTGATGCTCATGTTCACTACCATGTCACTGGAGTTATTTTGTGCTCTTATTTAAGTAAGAAATTTATTATATAACTGTGTATTACAAGGACTTCCATTTATGTGCATTTAGACTGAATGAAAACATATATATTACACTATTATTACAGCCTGTCTCATGTAAGTTACAAAATGTAACATAAATCCAAGAGAAACAAATAATGCCTGCTATTCAGGTTGTCTAGGGAATGAATGATATGCCACTAGGTTGTTTTAATTATTATCCAGGACAACGGAGGTTGCAGCCCCAATGCTGTGTGTAAATACACCGACCCGGGTGAGAGGAACTGCACATGTCGATATAACTACAAAGGAAATGGTATACAGTGCATGGGCACTATCAGTAGAGTGAGTATCCTCTGTTAGAGACAACACAAATAGGAAACTCTGATTATAATGGTTATGAGTAAGCAATCATTAATTTGGATAAGGGCAGAATGATTTTTTCATGCCCTTTAAAAATGAATATCTTTATTGCTTGAGGCAGGAGCTTCTTCACACATCAGCTGCTAACTGGTTCCGGCAAAAGCTTGCAGTAAGTCTCAAATCATTCTATACAGTTTCTTAATTTGTCTAATATTTGTTTAATGATTGATAACATAACTAAGTTTTGAATTACATCTAATCTTTGGTTTTGTATAGGAATCAGGAGTGAGGGATTTGTACAGTAAAGGACCATTCACAGTATTTGTACCTCATGGAGATTACATTGGAAACTACTCGGTAGGTCTTTTTATTTTTTGTTGTTTTACTGTTACATTTTTTTAAAGGAAAAAAAATTAAGTTGGTTCTTGCACAAGTTTGATATTTGTAATCACATATTGGTTAAATATTTGTGTGGCCTCCTGGTATAGGAATGCACAACTGAACCTGTTTCTGAGGTGGTTTAATAACTAAAGTGGTAACGTTAACAGCACAGAGATACAAAACTTAACCACAATTGTTTTATTTATGAACTAATCCTTGAAAGCTTTGAAATGTATTCAGTCATGTTAATTACTTATTTACACCTACTTAACAAGACCTTATTTGGATATATATTATTTCAATACCTCTGCTCTAGGTTATAGCTTGATATACCTAAATGATTTTGATATATTTTGTTCTTTTTTCCCCCCAAACAGATTGATCTATGGGCGCGTAAAAACCGCAGCCCAGATCTGTTGCGATACCACATTGTGGGCTGTGAAGAACTATCTGAATCAGAACTTAAATCTACCAGACGTGTGGTCACTGCTTCTGGGCACACGTTGTATTTCAACATACGAGATGTAAGCTTTTAACAGATGAACCAAATAACTGATATTTTTCCAATATAAATGTCCACATACCCAAGTACTGCATATATGAATTAGACCTTAACTAAAGTTATCTCTCTTAGTTTTTAACTTAAATTTATATCTCATTTTTATCTCATTTTCACAGGGTGCTTTGTACATTAACGGCGATACAAAAATAATTACTAGTGACTATGAATGCTCTAATGGAGTCATACATTTCATAGATAAAGTCCTCATCCCATTTGGACTGAAGAATGAAACTGAAGGAGTTGAAGTGTCTGTATGTATTTTTGTCTTATTCATTTTATGTTTTCATTTCCAAGACACTTTCATCTATAATGAATCACAAGTGAGGCAGACTTCAACTTTAGCATCTAGCTATTCAAGGATTTTATAGTAATATAATGTGCCTGCAGCTGAACAGAAGCAAATGCAGAATGGTTGTTAGAAGAAGAGGGACAGAAACTAAATAAGTCAAGCTCAGTAAAAAAGTAATATATATACCGTAATTCTCGGACTATTGAGCGCACCTGAATATTAGCCGCACCCACTAATTTAAAAAAGAAAACATTTTTTGTACATATATAGGCCGCACTTGTCTATAAGCCGCAGGTGTCCATGTTGTAACTGTCACGATTCGTGACGTAAACGAAGCAGGATGGATGCAAGTGCAGTTAGGACGAGAGCTTTTATTGA
>JAOUWY010000001.1:21623275-21634194 GCA_025728095.1 Prietella phreatophila | reverse complement strand
CCATGTTAAAAAACTCAATCACTTCCACATGAGCTCCCTGAGAAAACTGTTGAAGATCAGTTGGCAGGACAAGGTACTGAACATAGTGGTGCTCAGTCAGTCTGGTATGACAAGCATCGATACCATGCTGTGCAAGGCACAGCTCCGATGGGCTGGCCATGTTGTCCGCATGCCGGAAGAATGCCTACCCAAGATGATGTTCTATGGAGAGCTACAGCAAGGCAAGAGATCTCATGGTGGTCAATTTAAGAGGTTCAAGGACACTCTTAAGGCCTCGCAGAAGAAATTTGGTATTGACCCTGGCAGTTGGGAGAGCGTAGCTGCTGATAGATCTGCTTGGCGCAGTCAAATCAATGCCGCTGCGGCAGCCTTCGAGCACAAAAGGCAGGCAGACGCAGCTGAAAAGAGTGCTCTGCGCAAATTCAGGAACAGCATTCATACATCTCCCAGTCAGCAACCTACATATCCTTGTCCTCACTGCAACAGACTTTTCCGGGCCCGGATTGGATTGATCAGCCACCTCCGGACCCACCTCCCAATGATTAGATGACATAAATGGTCCTCATCGACACCGATGGACGAACAGCAGCATTCCATACTTTTGAAAAATAGAACCTAGAGGTAGCATATATAATGAAAGAAGGATTGGGCCAATAATAGATCCTTGTGGTGCACCAATAATCAGTGAGGCCATTTTGGAGTGTTGTTGACCAAAAGTAACTGAAAATGTCCTATTAAAAATGAAAGACTTAAACCATTTGAGGGCCGTGCCCCGGATTCCCTAGGCGAGTGACAAGAATATTGTGGTCAATGGTGTCAAACACTACACTGCTGCTGTTTCAACTTTAATTCACTCTATCAGGATACAAGTGGGTCAAATGTTTATATACACCAGGTTGCCTGTCTCTTTAAACAGTCTGCAATATTCCAGAAACTGACGTAATGATTTTTTTTTAGAAGCTTCTGATTTCCAATTGTCATAATTAAGAGTTATTGGGAGTGCACTTGTGACTGTAAAATGGCCTACCCTTAGAGACAGTGCCTTTTTGCCCTTGATACCATAAGAAAATCCAAGCAACTATGCAAAGACCTCTACCAAAAAATTTGGACCTTCACAAGTTCTCCTTAGGAGCAATTTCCAAACAACTGAAGGTACCATGAGCATCTGTACAATTGTATGCAAAAATACACTCACAGCACTTTTTAGGACCACCTTTACACCTACTCATTTATACAATTATCTAATCAGCCAATTATGTGTCCGCAGTGCAGTGCTTAAAATGTAGACAAGGGCCAGCAGCTTTGTTTTAAAATGTTCACATCAACCATCAGAATGTGGCACAAAATGTGATCTCAGTGATTTTGACCCTGGCATGAAAGTTGATGTCAGACAGGCTGGTTTGAGAATTTCAATAAATGCTGATCTCCTTGCATTTTCACTCAGAATTGTGCATTGAAGAGCTTCAGTGAGCGGCAGTTCTGTGGACAGAAATGCTTTGTTGATGATAGTGGTCAACGGAGAATGGCCAGAATGGTTTGATCTGATAGGAAAGCTACAGTAACTCAGATGACCACTCTGTACAATTGCGAGACATTGAACCTTGAGGCAGATGGGCTACAACTGCAGAGGACTGAGTGGGGTTCCACTTCTGTCAGACATGAACAGAGAGCTGATGCTGCAGTGAAAATGATGCAGTCATGTAAACATGGACCAGAATCTCAAAGGAATGTTTCCAACATCTTGTGGAATCCATGCCACCAAAAAATTAGGCTATTTTGAGATCAAAGGGAGGCTGTACCCAGTATTAGTATAGTGCCACTCAGTGAGTGTATAAATCTTAGGACCACATAGAAACTGCATTATTCAGGAAAGAGGCAAAAATGAACACTGGGATGAACAAAATTTTGTCTCAAAGGGCCAACTGAGCTCAATCACAAAAAATCATTGAAACTGGTGAAAGAGTTAGAGGCATCAGATAACAAAGCATATACAGGTGCATCTAAAAAAAAATTATATCGTGCTAATGTTAATTTTTTAATTTAATTAAAAAAGTAGAACTTTCATATATTCTAGACAGAACCATCAATTCAAGAAGAGCTCTAATCAGCTAATTAACTCAAAACACCTGCAGAGGTTTCCAGAGCCTATAATCTCTGTCTAGTTCAGTACACACAAACACAATCGTGAAGTGATTTCAAATTTCATTTGGAAATCAAGGTTCCAGAGTGGAGAGGAACAGAATCCAAGTTGCTTGAAATCCAGTGTGAAGTTTCCACAGTCAGTGATGACTTGGGGGTGTCATGTCATCTGCTGCTGTTGGTACACTGTGTTTTCTCAAGTCGAGAATCGATGCAGTGTCTACGAGGAGATTTGAGAGAACTTCATGCCTCCATCTGCTGACGAGCATTATGGAGATGCTGATTTACTTTTCCCGCAGGACTCGGCACCTGCCCACAGTGCCAAAACTACTAGTAACTGGTTTGTGACCATTCACGATCTGAAGGCCGCTATCAAAGCAACCTGGGCTTCCAGAACACCTGAGCAGTGCTGATCGCTGCCATGCCACACCACACTGATGCAGTAATTCCTCCAAATGGAGTCCTGACCAAGTCAGATGAAGCAAATTTTGAACTGTTTGGTCAAAATGAGAAACAGGGTAAAGCTTTTAATCCGAAGAACATCACCCCAACATGATGTGGGGGTGTTCTGCTGGAAAATGTACTAGTACACTTCAGAAAAGTATTGTGAGAAGCTTCTGGATGGCTACCTCAAGTGTTTTATCCAACATCAAGAACTTAAATGGCAATGCCACAAAATACCAGCAAAGTGCAAGCAAACGTTTGACCTACTGAAAATAATATACAGTAAATAATAGCTAAATCGCTCAGCTATTATTTTGAAATTGAGTCAACTGGAAATAGATACCCTGATTGACATACAGAAAATATTTCGTAAATATTTTGTGTGAAAATGGAGTTTCAATTTCTTTAACCTAGGTGTATATATACTTTTAGCCTGGCATAATCCCTGGTATTTGGTTTATAACAAGTCCACCAATACTTTACCTGTAAATTAAAGCATACCTACACAATATATGTTGGTTTCTAAAAGGGGATAACTTTTCATTAATAATTTGCATACATACTATCCAATTGATGTTGAGTCTTTCAGTAATCCAAAAGCAGGTGAGAAAGAAATTAACACAGGTCATTTTTAAATACTTTAATTCACAACTTCTTAATATTAACTAAAGATACAACACTGACATTTTACAGTTCAAGGTCACAGATTCAACTGAATGAAAAAGATTAGTCAGTAATAAAGGATGAAGTTGTTCTGGATGCACTGGTTTCTGTTGCAGACTGAAATAGACTTAAAAAGGATTTTGTGGCTTCCGGCATAATGTCCTTCTCCCAACACATATTCATGAGGAATAGCTGAATGCTCATTTGAAATGTTTCAACTGTTTACACAGGTTAAGTATTATGTAAAAACTGCAGTATTTAAGAGTTTACAGTTAGATTCTGCAAAAGATCATGAACATTTGCTGACAAATACACTCCAATAGTCTTGAAAAATACATCCATATCTATGCTCAAGCTATGTATATAGTTTTTTCCCATTAGAGGGAAAAAAATAAAGATATGTATATACGAACTCAAAATGAGCTTTTTAGTCAGTGTTTTTGGTGGAAAAAACTTGGTTGGTTTATGGGGTGTGTGGATGTTTGTCACCATGATAATATGGATATTAAAAACGTATAGAGAAAGAGTTGTTGGGATGTTCAAGCCCAGACTGTTTTTTTTGTCAGAACTGGATACAAGTTCTGCTGACTGAAGGCTGAGAAGATGCCAAGCTTGACTCTCACCCAGATGAGTCATTAGTCAAGACTTTAAAATGGGAACCAGAACGATGCTGGTTAATATCGTTATTGAAAGTGAAATTAGGCTCTAGGCCATCAATGTCAGCAATTTATTACATAAGTGTGAAGGCTAGTGGGTATGGCAACATTGTAATCATTGAGCACCAAAATACCAGTGTTGTCTCATTTAAAAATCGAAGTACAGAATAAAATACACCATCACATTTTCAACAAAAAGAAAAAAAAAGAAAAGAAAAAGTAAGGCCATTTCTTTTGCCCTGTGATAAAAAATAATCTATCATAGTGCTCCCAATCTATTAAATGGTACAGGGGGTAAGGATTTTTTTTTTTTTTGACATTTTTTTTATTATGCACTACTAGGTCCTGGCCAGGCCTTCACTATTTCCAGTTCTCTTGGTTGAGTGTTTATAATGATTATAGTGACTCTCAACATCTATACTCCCCCTCAAACCACAGCCATGCTTGCTGCTTATGATGTATGTAGAAAAGCAGGAGAAGAACTGACCAGGGCCTCAGAGGAAACCATGTACCAGAGTTGCTGTAATAACTTCAAATTCACAGATTCAAATTAGTAGAAGGTTCTCACTAGTTGTAAAACTCATTATTATAGGAATTATTATATCATTATAATATAAGACATTATTATATCAAGAACATAAAAAATGCAGTTCAGCTTTAGTGCTGTAAATCTCAAAATAAGAGGGCTTGAAAATTAGCTGTTGAATTAAAGCAGGAAGAATACTAAGCAATTCTGGGGGCACAAAAAAAAATCTGTCATCAAATCATGTTCCTTTTTTTATTTTTTATTAAATGTCTCTAACTCAAGCCACTGTTATTTGAACCAATCTTCAATATAGTATGGTGATGGACAAGCAAGACTCACTGTGACTACTAGGTCTGTAACTCTAGCTAGGGAATAAACATAATCCTACCCGCATGTACCATTAAAACAAACATTTTTCAGTCTATACTTACTGACGTATGCATTGGAAAAATAAAAACATAGCCAAGGCATTTCAAAAACAATAGCAAACTGCAATATAACAAATTATAATAATGTATCATCCCTCTAAACCAATCTTACATTGATTGTTACAAATTGAGTCCGATTCATTTGTAAATTCAGTTTCTCAGGGAGCCTGTTCCAAAAAGGGGGGATATAGGAACACTGCATAGTGATACAATGTGTTTTTTTTTTTCTTTTAACTTAGGTTCTCAAAATCAAGGCAAAATTCCAATGAATAAAATAAAATAAACACTTATGTAATGGAAAATCAAACTAATTTCCCTCTTTGGATCGCCAGAGTTGGTCATACATGTGAAAAATGCATAATTTGAGATAAGACTCCCACTCAGATTGAAATAATCATGTTCTGATCCAAGTAACGCCCCAGTATAGGAAATTCTAATAGTATATGTGGATATAAAAGTCACTTTTGATCTCTCTAGTCTATACAGAGTGTACAAGTGGATGAATCTGTATCACAGGTGACAAATTGACTCGCAAAATTTTCTGAGCCTCTTTCCTCACCTCCTCGTCAGTGACAGACTCGTCCACTTTGATGACTTTCCACTGAAGACTATTTCCATTCAGTTTAGACATGTCTTGGCCATTCGTGACGAGCGCTGGCTGAGACCAACCTAAAGCTTGGCAGTTCAGCCTCCTCATTGAATCACTGTCCTCACAGTTCAAACCATTGCTCATCACACCAGATTTACCTGATATTATCTGGACCTTTTTACCGGCTTTCAGACTAATGCCATTTTGACAAACAATTGGGGCAGAATCTCCAATGAGGGCATCATCCACTTTAACTGGACAGGACAAAATTCTTTTATTGTCCAAAGCTACTACACTTGACGTTTGAGTGATGTTTTCTGAAGGAGAGTGTGGTATCCCAGAGAGCGTTGGTGGGCAATGGACACTGGGACTGATCGTGCTTTGTGAGTCCACACCAAAATGAATTTGCAGCCTTGCAGTATGGCCCCCAGTAACACCCTTTATGTTTGTTAATTTCAGGCACTGTTGCACTTGAACAGAACTTGGAATCGGCACTGATGGCTTGGGTGAAACAGTCTGCTTGAGGGTATCTACTGAGAGATTGGTCAGTAGAATCTTGGGCTGGTTTTGTAAGATGGCCTTGGTGGTTGTACCGAAAGCCGAGGAACTGGCATCCTTGCTCTTTATCAAAGTCTTTCGACCTCGTTTCTTACAAGGTTTTTGTACTCTCGGAATCTTACTGCCAATCTCTGTTGTGAGAGACCGTGTTGTGCAAGACCTGTATCCATATACATCTTTGCTTCTTAACACCACTGGTTTACGTCCTTCATCTTTTAACGCCTGAAGAAAAGATACCATTTGCCTCTCTGTCTCAGAAAGGTCCTGGGAAATGGGATTGAAGACCTTCAGGGCCTCCTTGAGGGCACTTTGGCCAGCTGTAGCAAATCTGGACCAGGAGAGAACAGCCCTCTCCACATTTGGTTCTTCACAATTCATGGTACCCATCCACAGATGGGATGCATAAAGGCTTCAGGTGTCTGTGAACATGAAAGATATGGGGTTAGGTTAAGCCCAATCTAACAAATATAAATTGAATTACACTGAAACAATAAAGGAGCAGGTGATGAAATGTAGGTCACATCACAGCTACCAGGCTGTGACACCTGCAGAATTTGGGACACATGCAGCCAGTCACATTTTCTTCCAACTGCCTCTGATGTAACCGTGTAGGACAGACAAGTATAGTCTGGAGACCTTACAACCACTTACACTTTTAAAAAAAACTTGCTAAATATTTTTTTGTTTCTGAGAGAACCAAGGTTAAGTTACAAGAATGTTGCTTCAGTGCACCATGGCATAGATTCTACAAGGTCCCAGTATTTGATTTACATAATTTTCATACCATCAACACCATTCAGTGAGCCCTCATGCTCAGGATAGAAATGTCATCATAGGATAAAGCCAATATTCAGAATAACATGACACTAATTTGTGGCGACCCTTCCTTCTAATGGAAGTAAAAAAAAATATTGCATCTTCATTGGTTCATCTTCAATAACCTATCCTGCACAGGGTCACAGTAGGGCCGGTCCCTCTGCTGCAAGGAAACTCCACAGAGACAGTAATACAAGCTCAGGTTTGGACCCTGGAGCTGTGAGACAGCAATGCTACTCAGTGTACCATGATGACATTCTAGCATCTTTATTGTCCATTAATAAGTTTAACTGTGAGGCAATATATTGTGCATATTGAACTAACAGAACATATGACTGCTTTGCTCTGCACTTTATTTTGCTTGGCTTTATCAGTATTTTCACATACCTGCATATTACAGGTTCTTAAAACCATCTGTGCGTGTGGATTAATCCACCTACCTTCAATCCAGATCAAAAGCAATGACACTGATCACATTTCAATGCTAAACCAATGCACAGTACATATCCAAACCCTAACACGGTCAAAGATAGGACTTACCCCAAATTCACATCGGCTGTGTCACGTAAACATGTCTCCTATCCACACTGCATGTGTTCGCATGTACTAGCCTTATAACAGCATGCTTCATTTCAACTAGTGCCCAAAGGTATCACCGGGTCACTGAAGCATTAAGGACATCAAGGAGAAAAGGGGTAAGAGCACCCTGCACATGTGTGGTTTTCTAGAGAGCATCTACGGTACTTGTGACATCATGCTAAGTCCTTTGTGCATGGTGTGGTTTGAACAGAAAGTCATTATATGATCGTCCAATGCAAATTTGAGGATATAATCACAATGAAGGAGCCCCTCTCAGACCCATTTTCAGCAGCAACTCTGACACAAAACTATCCAGCCTTCATTCTACTTCCTTCAGGAAGCATAGTACTTTCAGAATTCCAAGGAAAATCCAGTTTTCACCTGAGAAAACCCACCCTTGCATATCTAACAGTTTGCATAATTAATGTGATGTTCAATTTTCTCCAAGGTTTATTTTATAATGAAATTCTGAATTGAGAGGTTTTTTCTTTTCTTTCCTAGACATTTCACTTTGAATAATGGCTTCTGAGATGATCCACAATGCCATTTGAGTATCCACTTGTAGTGAAGCCCTTGATTCATCTCTACCTAAGAACTGGTCAAGCTCTTTCAACTCCTCATCTACTCAAACAGTTAGGATTCCAAATAGTCATCTTCCACATTAGTCAGCCATTCTCGGTCTCCATTGCATGCGTCATCTCGTAAACTGGTATACAAGCGGAGTTGGTTGCTGACCATACGTATCTCAGGGGAATCCTTTTAAAGCAGAGGTTGACCGATATTGGTTACCGATACCCGAGCTGGGCAGTACCTGCCAATAACTGATTAATCAATCAATAGTCTTTAATACTGATTTAATTAATACTAATTAACACTCAAAAGTAAAATAATGCTAAACTATATTAGAATTCTAAAATTATAATTATATATAATAAGTAAAATATAAATAAATAAAAAAAAGACGTAACAGTATGAAAGTTTCATATCATGATTATCGTGACCAAAACTATCACTGTTATCAGTATTATCACACTATTGTTCAAATGTGCTAACAATGTACAAAAAGCACTGATGCACACAAATCATGTTCTATATTTGTATCATGTTCTAACAGGTTCTATATATGACACTAAGGTGATGGATGGTTGTCACTAAGCTTGCTGCGATAGTCAGTACACGGTGTTCGGCGACACACCGATTACTTGCCCACCGTGGCACCGCCTCCACTGTCATTTTGCCTTTTTATAGTAATAAAAATCATTTTGTTTAGTTAGACAACAGACTCTACAATTAAAAACAATGTGTCTGCTCAATTCAGCATGAGCCAAATGAGTCAGAGTCACAGCACAGATCAGCAGGAGTCAGATTTCATTTATCACATGACGAAAGTGAGGCGAGCTGACTGACAAGACGATGGCAGAAGATTTGGTTTAATATAATCAAGTTTGTCATTGAACTGTTCTGTTGTAGTTGCGTTGTTCAATAAAGAATAATAATGAACCTGGACATGCAGAGTTCCTCAGGGACAGGGGCTCAAATGTAAAAAGAAAAAAAAAAAAAAAAAAAGGTTGTATCGCCAAAGGGCTAATTTTACTACGTTACTAACATTCATATAACTACATATTCTTATCACCCTGGTGGACATCGTAAACAGACTGTGTGGTCACAATAATGAGGATGAGAATGACACTACTAATATAACCTAATGGTATTTTAATTTTACATTTATAGAAATGATCACAACAAAACAGCAACTTTTAGTGGAGAGATAACGTCAAAGAATCATTACAAGAAAATTTTAACATATATTTCTATCCACAAATGTAGTGACACACCCACTATTTATCACTTACTGTAATGTCAGCAAAACTATAAATTTCACAGTTAAATTTACATTTGGCTTTTTAGTCTCAAAGTTTTAAGATGTTAACTTTCGCCGACTCCTTCGCTGCCTTTCTTTAATTTTCTGCCAACTCTGTCTGTTTGGCATCGTGCCTTTACTGACTATATAACACACATTTACTCTAACAAGGTTACTTTCATGTCTAGAAACTTGACCAGTTAGTATTTACCAACACATTCCCTGCCAATCAATTTGAAAACTACCGGCTATAAGCAAATAAAAAACTGCTAGTGGTTTTAGAATACCTGTCTGCCTCATCGCGAGTGCTCGAGTCGGATAAATAGGAAAATTCTCAGACTTTCTTGTGATTAATTTGCTACAGCTCACCCTCATGTTAACCTGAATTCAAATGCTTTTTACATAATATAATTATTTATTAATCAATGCTGAGAGGGGCACTTTTAAATAATTTACAAAAATGGCATGGGCTTGAGCCCCCAGAGCCCCTTCACTTCTGTACATCCCTTTAATGAACCCACCATTCAAACAATTGCCCCCCCGAAATGCACATGGTCGCATGGGCGATTTAAAAGTGAGGGAAAAAGAGGGAAAAGTGCCAACGAAGCACCAAAGTGCCCTTTCGCAGCAACTTTCTTCTGTCATGCTCTACAGACAGGGTTACCATCTTTTATTAAGTTTCCCCAACTGTATTTTTATATAATCCAAAATATGACCACACTTCGGATTTGTGTCAGACATTGCTCCAGATTTACATACAAAATTGACAAGATATGAACCACAACCTTATCCATCTCTGTGGAAAAATCTCATCCACCGCCACAGCCTTGATGCTATGAAGGTTTCTAATCAACATAGTAAAACTAGTAGTAAAAACCAGAGATTTCTGGCACTGCCTCCTGAGTAGAGGGCATGTCCATTAGGTTAAGGAGTTCCTCACATTGATCCATTCATCACATGCCAAAATTCCCAAAAGAGCT
Source organism: Prietella phreatophila (assembly GCA_025728095.1). Taxonomy (NCBI): domain Eukaryota; kingdom Metazoa; phylum Chordata; class Actinopteri; order Siluriformes; family Ictaluridae; genus Prietella; species Prietella phreatophila. The sequence goes on along the minus strand of JAOUWY010000001.1, from coordinate 21,623,955 downwards.
CAACACCCCCTGCACTTGCTCGACAGAGATTGTGCATTGCCTTGTGTCCCCTGAACGGTTTGCCAGAACATTTTGGGGGCCCCTAAAGCCTTGTTCCATGGCTACTACAACCTTGTGCAAGTGTGTCCCATGTGCAAGCTTAGCACTCTGGTACCAAATACATTTGAGTGACTTTGTGTGAGGAGTTTGTTAATGACAACACATGACAATGACAAGTGGCTGGCACAAAAGTCTAATAACATTTAATTTCACATCTATTTCTCCAAATCATGCCCCTCCAAGTACCTCAGTCATTCCTAACAAGAGCCCCTGGAGTCCCAAGTCCCGCAGTAGCACACTGGCGACAGTAAAAGGCACCCCCTTAAGCAACTGCCCCACCTAGTCCAAGAAGGCTGCATGCTTCAAAATTGTACATACCGTAATTTCCGGACTATAAGCCGCTACTTTTTTCACACACTTTGAACACTGCAGCTTAAACAATCATGCGGCTAATTTATGGATTTTTACGGGCTAACGAGTTTCATGCCGCCAAAACATTTAGCCTCGTCACAACGGACCAATGAAATTACCCAACAGGTCACAGAGGACCAATGAAACTGTTCGAATTAAATCTAACGCGCTCACACTACATTCTTCAGAGCAGTCGTTTTGCGCTTCATGCACACCCCCTCCTCAGGGAA
>JAOUWY010000001.1:21589462-21602754 GCA_025728095.1 Prietella phreatophila | reverse complement strand
TCTGTATGGAGGAATGGTCTCAGATCCCTTGCCATGTATTCTCCAACCTCATCAGGCATTACAGGAGAAGACTCAGATCTGTTATCTTGGCAAAGGGAGACACCACAAAGTATCGACTAAAAGGCTGCCATTAATTGTTGCGCTCCTATATTTAAAAAAAGATATAGTTTTGATATCCATGAAAGAAGAGTATTTTTGTCAATTTTTTTTTTTACACAAACACTCAAAAGGTTAAAACAATTTTTCACAGCCTTCTTTGCTCAAATTTACAAGTTATTAGTGGATGGCACTGCATGTCCAGTAATTTCAGGCTAGGCCATTGCTTGGCATCATTTAACTACTGACAGGACACCAAGCCACAATGATCTCCTAGAGCTACACTATTTTAAAGTGTTAGTTTAATAAAATCGCAATCCCGGTTGTTGTGTGAAGTGGATAACGTTGTAGCGCGTCGATCCGATTCCTAAGTAAAACTCTTGACAGACTCAACAGTCAGACAGCGACAGGTTGCTAGGCTACTCGGGTCTTTTTACAACCTGGTCGTGCACGCGTTTCTTTTTGTTTACAAACACCAAAAGGATCTATAGTATAACTGATAAGAATTAACTCAAGGATGTTCCACAACATTAAATGCAGGCCTAACTATAAACTGTTGAAAAGTATGACAAGTCATTCAATAATAAATAAACTGTAACAAGTCGCAGAGGTGTCAGAGGAATAAACCACTTCGGAACACTTTGTTAAAGTGCACCTATTATGGTTTTGAAATGTGCCTAATTTTGTTTTAAAGGTCTCGTATAATAGATTTACATGCATCCAAGATCAAAAAACACTTTCATGTGGTCATAATTTAAACTGCAGCATTACATTTTTCCCCCTCAGTGTCACAAACGGCTCGTTACAGGATTCATTCAAAACACCTCCTTTCAGAGAGCATACTCTGCTCTGATTGGTCAGATGTTCCAGTCTGTTGTGATTGGTCTACCACTATCAGCCTGTTTCAAAAAGGAAATGCCGACTACCATAAAGAGTTTCAGCTCTGTCTGTCAGCGAGCAGCCAATGAAGACCAGAGGCGGGGCTTTTTGTTACCCGTAGGTTAGTACAGGAAGTGAAGTCTGGAATCACTAACGACTCGTTTCAGCTGTTCAGATCGATTCCTTCTTTAGGGAGTTGTGCGTTTTGATTTTATATATATATTTTTTAAACTTTGCAGACTTTTTACATTCACAAACCGCTCTATAACACATTACATGAAAGGTTATATTTGAAAAACCATAATAGGTGCACTTTAATGGAAAATAACTTCGTTCACGTCTGACTGCAACATACTGCCCCGTGGTGGATTCTTTTCCTATAGCAGCACATCACAACACGTTTTATCCATTCCTTACTTACAAACCGAGAAGAACAATCAACCCGAACAACGTGCTTTAAAGAGTCCACATGGAAATGAATGTAAATAAATCATATGAAAATGAATAAACAAATCAATGGAAAAAATAAAAATAGAGTCCACACGGGATTTCATGGCGGTTTCGCGGCCATAAACGCTCGATTTTGTTGCAACTTTTTTAAAAATCCGCCACGCAATCTGAGGAGCTTGTCTTTGTCCTGCGGGAAAAATGACGTGAACTGGTGAAATCGTTTCGCTCAGTCTTTCTCAGCGATGTCTGTTGGTAAACGTGACCTTTCATCCCTACTCATGTCCGACGCACACAAACCGAAGACGGCTTTGGCCGAACGTTCGTCACCATGGCGCGTTTTATCCCAAATCTGCGGTAATTTATAACAAATAAATAAGATACGCCTCTGAATATCGTGCGGTTTGCTTGATTTTACATTCGCTCGCAGAATCCCAGAAGGACTGTTTAAAAACCGAGTAAAGACGGGCTTAAGCGTATTAGGGCAGGATATTCAATTCCAGGGATGGACAGAGGGGCAGCAAAAAGCTTAAAAACTACTTAACGCAGCTTTAAGTGATTTTGTGAAGGCACCCTTTAACGAGTCCTGCATGGTGATGTGTGCACTGCGTTTTTCACCCAGTCTAACGACAGAAACCACTTGATAATATTTACGGATCACCCAGCACTGACTTGGGGTACTATAGCGAACAGTTTACAGTCTAATCAGGGCAGCGAGAAGTTATCTGGGCATATTGTCCATTCTTTCGTAAAGCTTGTCTGGTCACAATTTCAGACAAAGCTGGCGATGAAGCACAATGCACTAGAGGATCAGGGGAAAGAGCACCACGTTCGCTTTAAAACGGACGTCTAGACCTTTTTTTTTTTTACTTGACGTACTGACTACTCGCTGCCCGATTTCGCCTAACTCGCGTCGGAAAATACCCAAATACCGTTCCCGTTTGGCGTCAGGAAACTTGGGGGAACGAGCAGAAAAGCGCAATCTTTGTTGATCTTAAGCTAGATACACGGCCAGATCTGTACGGGTGAGTACACGGAGGTGGGTTTTTCCCTCATCTGCCGGCGTCGTTCCATCACGACAACACGTCGTCAATTCAAATGTCGGCCAGATTGGTGTTTAAAAAGTAACCAAAGCGCCTTACCTTCCCAGAACCCAATATGCATCAAATTGTAGCCAACGAAGGTTTTCAGACATGAAACAAAAATGGCTTCTCCGTTCTACCGATGGGGAGGGGACTATTGCGAAATGGGCGGGGCCTCGGGGTGACGCAAGGGTCCTCAGTTAAAATAGCTAGCTAGCTGAAACGATTTCTTGATTCGTCACGGATTTTCTATTTACGTTACCGCGCTTAAAATGTGCAGTCACACCCTTGGACACATTTAAAGAAGCAGATCCTTATGATCAGTGTTGTTGATTTTGATTAATGCTGTTATTATTATTAATTTTTTTTAATAAACACTTGGGCAGGTATTTTAGTTATATTGCTAGAATTCAGGTGGTATGCATGTCTGTGCAGTGTGTGTAAAGAGTAAACACCACTGTTATCGGAATGTAATTACCGTCGGGGTGGACAGTAACGATGTGGTCGGACACGATGTAGACGGTTTACAACACCTTAAAGGTTAAGATTATCTGATTAAGTTTCGTTTCCTGTAAGAGCACACATTCAATTTCCTATGATCGCTGATATGTGTTTTTATAAATACAGTAAGGCGATTAGAAATTGTCATTTAATGATCAGTTGAGTCAAGTAATCGAGAAACTGGGAAATAATTTACCAGCTGGTAAAGATGCTTTGCCAGATTTCCCAGTTTTTTTTTTTGTTTTTTTTTTCTGTGTCTTTAATTTATGTATTCATTTCCATGTGATTCATTTACGTATGATTCATTTCCATGTGATACATTGTCATGTGATTCATTTACGTATGATTCATTTACATGTGATTCATTTACTAATTTGCTTCTCTTTAAATCCAGTTTTAGACTGTAATATTACAAAGGTCTTTCCAGATTATTGATTATCCAGATTGCCCAGTTTGACCAAATTGGCAGGGTTGGCACCACTAGTGTACAATTGGTGGGGCAATTTTTTTTGTCTGAGAGAAGAGGTACATCTGTCATTTGCCTAATAAAAAAATTACTAAAATACAGACTAACTATTTACAGTGGGGGAAACAAGTATTGAATGAGGCAACATTTCCTATGAGGCTATTCACATGAAATTTTCACCAGACTTTGGTATTAACTCAAGAAATCCACATATGTAAAGAAATCCAAACATTAAAGTCTGTAAATAAAGTTATGTGTAAAAAAAGAGGAATGACACGGGGAAAAAAGTATTGAACACGCTAACTGAAATTTATTTAATACTTAGTGGAGAAGCCTTTGTGTGTAATGACGGCTTCAAGATGCTCCCTGTATGAAGACATTAATCGGCCGCAGTATTCAGGTGTGATTTTGGCCGATTTATCATGATTTCCCCTCGAGCCAGCGCTGCAATATTGAAGCATGCTCTTAAAACTGAAATGCGTGCACGAGCCAGGAGCGTGAGCCCTTAGCGAACGCACACTTTCAATTAAGTGACTTTGTTTTCTTTGGACATGTGCTTTTGTTATGGTTATGTTCTGTCTCCGCCCATGATTTGACATTGGTTGTTTCCTGAATGTGTGTCATTGTTTGTGTGTCATTGTCTGTGTTTAGCCCATGATTATGTTTGTCATATAAACCCCTCCTGTTTCTGGGCACATTGCGTAGTATTGAGTTTATCTCTTTACCAAGCACTTGTTCTTTGTTTTTCGTTTTGATTCGTGGATTTGTCCTTGTTTCTTGTTTCTCGTTTTTGGATTCCAGCCTCGCCCAGTTTGTGCCAGTTTGTATATTGCCTGACCTTTTGCCTATTATTAGAGCATGCTTTAGATCACCGTTTTGGATTTTTCTGCCCCTCTCTCTCAATAAACATCTTTTACTACACTTGCATCCGCCCTCAAACTTCATAGAAGGAGACATCACACAAGGAAAACCAAGCAAACAGTTCCAGCTGTGGTTTTGATCCAGTTTCCATAGTGGACTGTAGTAGATCTCCCAGAGCAGTATGATGGTTTGTCAGGCAATCCTGAACATTTTCTTGTGGACTGACAGATCTATTTTTATAGCCTAGCAGACCCCAAGCCAAGCGAGAAGGGTTCGAGAATGGCCAGGATTCCTGTTGTTCCAGTTTTGTGGCCCAGCACACCAGTGGGCACGGTGGCTAGCAGCCATTGGATCCAGGGGACTGGAGAATGTTACTCAGTTTGTGGGCCTATTAGTGATGGTTTTTGGCAGTCCAGAATCCAGGGTCATCCTGGAGGATCTTTTGTGGGAGCCCTGCCCCAGAGATTAAACTGATATGCCGTTCACTACCTATTATGAGCAGGCAAACTGGATGACCTCCTCCTCAGCGCCCCAACCTGAGACTCATGAAGTGGTCTCACCTGCAGAATTCCAGCCAGAGGTCAACATGGCGACCTCATCTTCAGAGCTCGAACCTGAGACCCATGAGGTGGCATCACCTGCCGAGCTCCAGTCGGAGGTCAGCGTGGTGACCTCGGCCCCAGAGCTCCAACCTGAAACCCACAAGGTGGTCTCACCTGCTGAGCTCCAGCCAGAGGTCAACATGGCGACCTCTGTTCCCGAGCTACAGCTTGAGACCCACAAGGCGGTCTCATCCCCACAGTTTCAGCCTGAGACTCACGAGGTTGTCTTATCTCAAGAGATCCAATATAAAGTCAAGTTCCTGCTAGAGGTCACGAGGTGACCTCCCAAACCATGTTCATGTCCGAGGTCAAAGAGGCGACCTCTCAAGCCCAGTTCCTGTCAGAGGTCGAAGAGAAGACCTCTCAAGCCCAGTTCCTGTCAGAGGTCGAAGAGACGACCTCTGAAGCCCAGTTCTTGTCTGAGGTCAAAGAGGCGACCTCCCACGCGAGGTTCCTGTCTGAGGTAGACAAGGCGACCTCCCACGCCAAGTTCCTGTCTGAGGTTGAAGAGACGGCCTCCCAAGACACGTTCCTGTCTGAGGTTGATGATGTGCCCTGCTACGCCACGTTACAGGCTGAGATCGACAATGTGACCTTCCACGCCAAATTCCAGTCTGAAACCGACATCACGACCAACCAAGTCCTGCTCACGCCCAAGTCTGCTGACAAGGACAACCAAGTCCTGCTCACGCCCGAGTCTGCTGACAAGGACGACCAAGTCCTGCTCATGCTCGAGTCTGCTGAGAAGGACGACCAAGTTCTGCTCACGCCTGAGTCTGCTGACACAGACTACCAAGCTCTGCTCATGCCTAAAGCAGACATCAGGACCAACCAAGTTCAGCCTACAGAGTCGATGGAGAACGACGCTCAGACTCTCTGTGTGACTGAGGACACCACTCAGCACCCCATACAGCTGAAGATGCCACTCAGCCACCCTGTTCTACTGAGGAAATTTCTAAACCTCCCATTGCAGCAAAGAGCTCCGTTTTGCTTCCCTATGCTGCCGTGGATGCCACTAAACCAAGGTTCTAGGAGGACATCACTCTGCCCTCCGTGCTCCTCTGAGGACATCGCTCCACCTCCGTGCTCCACAGAGGACGCCGCTCAGTTTTCTGTTTGAGCTGAAGACATTTTGCCCAAAGGGCCAGGACCACCAGGGGAAAGGAATGTGTTCTGGCGCTCCGGGAGGAGCACCCATGTGGAGGGATTCTGTCACGATTTCCAGTCCAACCAGCGCTGTAATATTGCAGCGTGCTTGGAAAACTGAAGCACATGCACGAGCCAGGTGTGCGAGCCGTTAGCGAACACATGCTTTCCGGTCTTCAATGACAGTGACTTTGTTTACTTTGGACACGTGCTTTGTTATGGTTATGTTCTGTCTCTGCCCCTGTTTTGTCATTGATTGTTTCCTGAATGTGTGTCATCGTTTTCAGCTGTCCGTGTTAACCCATGGTTATGTTTGTCATATAAACCCCTTGTGTCTCTGGGCACATTGCGTAATATTGAGTTTATCTCTTTACCAAGTGGTTTTTCTTTGTTTCTCATTTTGATTCATCTTATTGATCTTGTTTCTCGTTTTTAAATTCCAGCCTCACCCAGTTTGTGCCCGTTTGTATGTAGCCTGACCTTTTACCTGTTATTAGACCATTATTTGGATTACCGTTTTGGATTTGTCTGCTTCTTTCTCTCAATAAACTTCTTTTGCTGCACTTGCATCCACCCTCAACCTTCATTACGTCCATTACGTGACGACATTCTTCTAAACATATTGTTTTTAAGTCTTGTTCAATTGGATTAAGGTCAGGTGATTGGGCCATTCTTATACCTTGATTTTTTTTTTCTCAGAAACCAAGTGTATGCTTTGGATCGTGAACTAGGACCATGTGTATCTCATAGTCACGCTGGATGGACTTTCTGTTTCATCATGTACAAGTAAAAGACCTTGATGTAATTATTGACTCCAGTCTTTTATTTGATGCTCATGTATATAATAATTCTAGGATAGCCTTCTTTCATCTCAGAAATAATTCTAAGATAAGAAACATATTGTCACTACATGATGCAGAAGTATTAGTTCATCCTTTCGTCACCTCTAGACTAGATTACTGTAATGCCTTACTGTCTGGATGTTCCAGTAGGAGCATAAACAAACTCCAGTCAGTCCAGAATACAGCTGCTATTGTCCTAACTAGAACCAGAAGATATGACCGCATCACCCCGATCTTATCCACACTGCACTGGCTCCCAGTGAATTGATTATAATTATCAACTTATAAAGCACTAAATGGTGTCATGCCACAGTATCTAAGCGACTTTTTGGTTTTGTATGATCCGACACGCCTACTTAGATCAAAAGATGCAGGCTATTTGACGGTTACCTCGAATAGTAGAGGCTCTTATATAGCCCCACAGTTATGGAACAGTCTTCCAATTAATGTTTGGGACTCAGACACAGTCTCAGTGATTAAGTCTAGGCTATTTGTTTACTCAAGCCTACCCTGACTAGACTTTCTGTCACACTAAGCACAGTCCTAACAATCTTTTCTCTCCCTCTCTACTTTGGTCGAACCACACACAATTTTATGGAGATACCAGAGATCTTGATCCTTTCTGCTCTACAGACATACCTGATCCGTTTTGGATGCCTTACCTCTGGATGGAGCTCTCATCCACTCCAATTCCAGATTGCTGGCACTACGGCTACTTCTAAGGCTAAACAGACTTCATATAAATCTATGATGAACTTTTTCACACTATCCGTTGTTACCCAGATGAGGATTTGTTCCCTTCTGAGTCTGGTTCCTCTCAAGGTTTCGTCCTCTTAACATCTTAGGGAGATTTTCCTTGCCACCATCGCCAATGGCTTGCTCAATTGGGATAAATTTGCACTTTAAATAAATCTGTATACCTTTTTTATATGCTTCTGTAAAGCTGCTTTGAGACAATGTCTATTGTAAAAAGCACTATACAAATAAAATTGAATTGAATTGTTGTCCTGCTGGAAGGTCCACCCAAATCTCATCATCATCCTGATGGATGGCAGCAGATTCTTCTAGAAAATCTCCAGATAAAGGGCTCCATTCATCTATCCTTCAATTATATGAAGTCTGCCAGTACCATGTGATGAAAAACAGCCCCACACCATGGTGCTTCCACCTCAGGCTTCACTGTTGGTTTAGTGTTTTAAGGGTGATATGCAGTGACATTTCTTCTCCAAACATGGTGTGTAGTATGACGACCAAAAAGTAAAATTTTGCTCTCATCTGACCAGACTACACTCTCCCATTATTTCATAGGCTTGTTCAAATGAGTTGCAGCAAACTTTAAATGAGCTTCAACATGCCTTTTCTTTAGTTATGGAGTCTTGCGCCGTGAGCATGAGCAGTGGAGTGCATTGCCTATTCTTTTCTCGGTGACAATGGTACCTGCTACCTCCAAGTGTTTCTGGAGCTCTTTCCAAGTGGTCCTTGGCTCTTGGCCTACTCTTCAGACTATTTTTCTGACTCCCAGGTCAGAAATCTTGTGAGGAGCTCCTATGCCTGGCCGGTTGATGACAGTGCGATGTTGCTTTCACTTGTGGATAATGGCCCCAATGGTGCTTACAGGAAGTTTTGAAATACGTCTTTATCCAATTCCATCAATATGTTTTGCAACAATAAGGTTGCAAAGGTCTTGGGAGAGGTCTTTGCTTTTACCCATCATGAGATGTTTCTTGTGTGACACCTTGGTAATGAAAAGCCTTTTTATAGACCATCAATTTACTAACCCTGCTGATATTAATTTGCACAGATAGGAGGTATAATCACTTATGGATTTCAGCTGGTTCCTTGCCTTACCTTGCCTTGGAGAATTGCTTTTTCTTCAATACTTTATTCCTGTGTCATTCCACCTTATTACACATAGCTTTATTTATGGACTTTAATGTTGTGAATTCTTTATATTTCCAGATTTCTTGAGTTAATATGGATGTCTGGTGAAAATTTCATGTGAATAGCCTCATTGGAAATATATTTACTGAAAATAATGTTGACTCGTTCAGTACTTATTTCTCCTACTGTATATTGCTATGCAACCAGGGTACAAAACACCTTTTAATGAACGTCAACATAGTTTATTTCAACTTCACACCCATCATTTTGCATTTTACTCCTCGGGCAGCTAATAACAGCAAAAAGTTTTTCACAAAGTCAAACAAGACTAATTCAAAAATTTGTTTTAATAATCTAAGACATGTTCATGTTCCGCGATAGGCTGTTTGTCGCTGTCTGTTTCACTAAACATTTTTCCTGCAAGCCTTACTTACTTTATTTGAAATATGTAATTTGAGGAATGTCCCTGTAATTGTTCCAGAATGCAGAGTATGTGCATATGTCACTTAAAATATTGAAATGTTAGCAATACTGACTCAACACACGTTTATTAAGCAGCAATGAGCACCAAAGTGTGGTTAACCCTTTATCGTTCATAGGAGATCCCCCACCTTCCTCCCTAGCTGAACTGATTGGTTTTACAATAACCTGTCTGTTATTGCCTGAAGTGCTGGGTTATCACCCGAGTAGTTTGAAAAGTGCCGGGTCAAATGCCAACTCGCTCCCATTGCTCCAGCGGCCCTGCAAACTGGGTTTTGCAGCAGGGAGGATTTCTGCATGTTCTCCTCCTGTCTGTGTTTCCCCTAGGCTTTTTTGGACAGAGGATGAATGTAATATTATGGAAAACTTTTATAGGCTACTTATGTGGGGTGAAGTTCACAAGGGTACAACTTTGCTACTGGTACTGTCTCAGCAAAGAAACAAGCACTTTGGAATACTCCACTAGTTTAGGAAACAGCCCTGAGTATTGTTAGAGAGGCCAGTTGCGGATGGAAAGAAAATGTTTTTGTGGCGGGAGGTTTTGGTCTTGATGGGACCACAGCCTCCTGCCAGAAGGGAGTACCTCGAAAAGTTTTTGTCCAGAGTGAGCAGGGTCAGACACAATCTTAACTTCCGGCTTCAGGGTCCTGGACATGTACAGGTCATGATGGGGTGGCAGATTGCAGTCAATCACCTTTTCAGCAGAGCATGAGAAGAATGACATGCTGTAGTCTGTCCTTGTCCTTGGCAGTGTCAGCAGCATACCAGATGGTGATGGAGGAGGTGAGTATGGACTCATTGATGGAGGTGTAGAAGTGCACCGTCATTGTCTTTGGTCCGTTGAACTTCTTCAGCTCTGTTGAACTCTGCTGAACTTCTCCAACTTCCTCTGGTGCACTTTTTAATCAGAGAGCTGATGCTCATCTCCCACTTGAGGTACTAGTTGATGATGGTTCCCAGGAAGCGGAAGGAGTCCACAGTATCGACTGGGGAGTCAAACAGGATGATGGGGGAAGGTGGGGCTGGGTTCTTTCTGAAGTATACCACCATCTCCACTGTTTTTACAGCATTGAGCTATAGGTTGTTCTGATTGCACCAGGTCAACAGATTGTCAATATCCCACCTGTAAGCTGACTCATCCATCCCCCTCAGAGATGAGCCCAATGAGGCTGGTGTCATTTGCAAACTTCAGCAATTTGGCAAACTGATGAATGGATGTGCAGCTGTTGGTGTAGAGGGAGAAGAGTAGAAGAGAAAGAACATGGCCTTTTGGGGAACCAGACTAACAGTACTAATCAGAGTCAGAGACATGTTTTCCTAGTCTCACGTGCTGCTTGCAGGTGGAATCAGGCACATTCAGCTGGGAGAGCTTGTCCTGTAACAGAGCTTGTGTTGAAAGCAAAGCTGAAATCCACAAACAGGTTATTGGCATAGGTAACTGAGGAGTCCAGGTGCTGGAGGATGAAGTGGAAGGCCATGTTAACTGTGTCACCTACAGACCTGTTGGCTCTGTAGACAAACTGCAGAGGGTCCAGGAGAGGGTCTGTGATTGATTTGAGGTGGGACAGCATGAGGTGCTCAAAGCACTTCATTACAACAGTTGTCAAAGCAGCAGCTCTGTAGTCATTGTCATATGATCCTGTTTTTTTGGGAATGGGGATGATTGTGGAGGTCTTGAAGCAGGCTGGCACATGGCATATCTCCAGTGAGGTGTTAAAGATGTCTGTAAACACTGGAGACAGCTGATCAGCACAGTACTTCAGGGTGGGTGGAGAGACAGTGTCTGGTCCAGATGCTTTGCAGGGGTTCTGTTTCTTGAAGACTCTGTTAAGCTTCTCTCACTGCCTTGCTAAACTTGTACTTTGACTCTTTAAACCTGATTCTGTCCCCACTCTTAAATGCAAATTCCTTCTCCAGCCTTAGCTTAGTCTGGCTGTGAGCCAGGGTTTGTCATTGTTGTAACTCACTCTGGTGCGTGATCGTACACAGCTGTCCTCACAGAAGCTTATGTATGATGCCACAGCCTCTGTGTACTCATCCAGACTGCGGATAGCAGTCCTGAATACACCCCCAGTCAGTACAGTCCAAGCTGTCCAAGCATGTCTGAAGATCCGCCACATCCCCCCTGGTCCACTGCTTTGATGTCCTCAAATTAAATAGCAGTACTGGTTTTAGATCAGTAAATTTACAGACACAGTACTTGGTTAAATCTATAACAATGACCATACTAATTGCTGTTCTGAGAAAGTAATCATCAGCATTATAGTTATTGCTAATGTTAGGCGATAGATTGTTGTTAACAGTACCCACTATTGTCTGCTAGTAGGCTTGTTGCTAAGCTACTTGCTATCGTCTGCTGTTATTGCTGTACTGCAATTTCAGTCCAAAATGTTGCAAAATGTTTGAAGTTCACTAAAGTAGAACATAACCAATAGCCACTCAGTCCTGTAACTGTGAAGTACAGTTAACATAGCTTTTTAAGAGCTATATGTGTTCTGACACAGCAAACAAAACACATGCTTTCATGGAGGCGTCCATGTTTTTTTCCCCACTTCGCATGTTGAACGCGCTGAGGTGGGAAATAAGCTTATTACAACTTGCAAATTACCACTTACAAGACACAACAAATGCAGCATCAATCACTAGACTTTGTTTTAATCTCTAATCTGGAAGACAGATCACTGAAAATCTTGACGTGAGATTTAGACGTTGACAACAGGAAAATCGTTAGGCTCACAAGGCATTCCAGCCATGAGGTGTGAATTGGTGTGAATGTGCAAGGATGAAGAGGCATTGTGAATAAATGACTAGTGGTGTTGTGAACTTCATGTAGACTAAAAAGTATTATGCAGACTGAAATACGAATAGTATCAAGACATAGCATTACATTCCAGGTTCAAGATCAAGAAACGTAGCAAAACCTGATTCAGTTTTTAGGATGAGGTATGCAACTGTGTGGTTGGATTTAAAACCTATAAGATTGCTTTTGTCAGCCACAGGCAAACAAACAATATTCACAGTATATATGTTGTTTTTTCTTGCTTAGATAATCATGCTTTGTGAATTTTAATGTTACGATTTGGAAGCATAACCAATTACTATAGAAACTGCCCAGAAAAATCATTACCCTCCAAGACACAAAGCAACCTTGGTATCCATTATCACTCCCTTTAAATCTCTGGCATAAAGTGTTTGTTTCTACTTTGTCTCTGAACCAATTTTGGACAATGAGTCTCCTTGTTTATGATAGATGAACTTTCACTCTACTATGTGGTATTACAAATTAGATGAATTACCTTCTTGTGAATTTGCCAAACTCAAGAACTGGAATGCTTTGATACAGCCCACCTGCTGTCTGATTGCATCTACCCAATATATGCACAGCTCTTAATACTGATAGTGTGCATCTGCCACTATACAATATGTGGTGCAACACTCCCAGTTTTCACTACTAAAGTAGCAAACCAGTATCCTAGCCAGATGAAGAATATATTGTTGTTCTGGCACCATGGCACCAGATCAGTCACCTCCCTTCTATATGCTGTCTCATCACCCCCAGTGATCACTCCAATGAATATACAGTGGCAAGAAAAAGTATATAAACTCTTTCTTCTAATTTCATGGTTTTCTGAATAAATTTGTCATAAAATGTGATCTTATCTTCATCTAAGTCAGGGGTACTGACAAATATAATGTGCCTAAAAGAATAACACAAAAAAAATTCTGATCTTTCATGCCTTTATTGAACACACTTATTCAACATTCAAAATGTCAGTGGAGACAGTAAGTGAACCCTTAGAATTAATAACTGGTTGACCCCCCCCGGCATCAATAACCTCAACCAGGCACTTCTTGTAGCTGTGGATCAGACCTGTACATCGTTCAGGAGGAATTTTAGCGCATTCTTCCTGGCAGAACTGCTTTAGCTTGGTCATATTCTTTGGACGTCTCATGTATATGGCTTTCTTCAAGTCATTCCATAGCATCTCTATTGGGTTGAGGTCTGGGC
>JAOUWY010000001.1:21546493-21559633 GCA_025728095.1 Prietella phreatophila | reverse complement strand
ATCCTTTATTTCAATTCTATTCCTATTTAATGTGTATTCTTTTCTATCTGTTTTTGTGTAACAAGGGAATTTACCCAGTGTGGGATCAATGAATGTTATCCTTATACTTATTATTGAGATTTTGATTAAACCTATCCTGTTCAAGTGACCAGATAATGAAGCTCATAACAAACTCAATAATAGATACATTTGTGATGGGTTGTGATTTCCACCACTGTATACATTTTTTTTAAATCCCCTGACCCTATTTTGATTTGAGAACTCACCCACCACTGTAGACCATCTCAGCTAGTTATCAGTCCTCAAGTTTGCATGCCAACCTGCAGAAAGTCCAGTGGTAAAGTTGTTGGAGATGCCCTCCAGCAAAGTGTGGTCTTTGGTAGTGATGGTGACCGGTGATAATGACAGCTTTTCACAGGATTTGACTACTTGGAGAACTTCCGAATGCTGGAAAGTTCCACCACCTGCTCAAAGGTGTCCTGTGGATAGAGTGGTTTCGTCTCACTTAAACACTGGATTAGTGTGTCTATCTGATAGAAATCTGTTTCCTGTGTTGTTCCAGGCAAGACCATTTAAAGAAGAGGATAGTTAACAGATATGATGAAGCTGCTCCTTAGATATATACAGTCCATAGATATATAACCCCAATTCCAAAATCCAGTAAAGATGGGCAGAGGCTCACCAATCTGCAAAAAACTGCATCTACAATTTGTGGAACAATTTCAGAGTAATGTTCCTCAACATAAAACTGAGAAATCTCTGTGTGCAAGGGACAGGGGTGAAAATCAATACCGCATGCTCGTGATCTTCGAGCCCTCAGGCAGCACTGCATTAAATGTATTCTGTAATGGAGATCACTGCATGGGCTCAGAAACCCCTCCAGAACTCATCGTCTGTGAACACAGTTCACCGTGCCATCCACAAATGCTGGTTAAAGTTCTATCATGCAAAGAAGAAGCCATATGTGAACATGATCCAGAAACTTCTCTGGGCCAAAGCTCATTTAAAATGGACTGAGGCAAAGTGGGAAACTGTTCGGTGGTCAGACGAATCAAAATTTGAAATTATTTTTGGAAACCATGGACGCCACGTCCTCTAAACTAAAGAGGACTAAAGAGGAGTATAAACTGTATATTTCCTCAGTTTAAACATTTGATATGTTTTCTATGTTCTATTGTGAATAACATGGGTTTATGAGATTTGCGAATCATCGCATTGTTTTTATTTACATTTTACAAAAAATGACAAGGTGTCCCACATTTTTCTACAATAACACCCAATGTAAATATTGTAGATGTATCTATGTAATATTTGCTTTAACTGTTTCAAGAGTAACTGACATGACCTAACTCATGTACTCTCCACTATTACTACTTAGACTTGTATTGAGCTATTTCTGTTTAGTTATTAGATATGACAATTAATTGTGTAACCACTTTTTTATTTTAGTAACCACTTTTTCTTGGATGTCCTGGATGGTATGCCAGTGTATTACAGGTATTACACTCACAAATACACCCATTCACATCTAAAGGCAATTTAGAGTAGCTAGTCCATTTAGCACCATGTATTTGGGAGAAAAACAGTATCATGAACATGTACAACTTGGCAACTTGGTATTGAACCCTGAACCTGATCAGGGCACATGCTACACCATCATACAACAATACATTTCTATTTAATTGTGTGTTTAATAATTGAGTAGTCGGTATCCAGTATAGCAGGGGGCTCAGTTGATGCTTTTCTTCATCTTTGTTGTTTTTGTTTTTTTAAATAAAATACTATCATTAATATATAATAAGCACTTAAGATAATGCTTTTTGTTGTAGGAAAGGTTATGAAATACTATCAATACTATAATAAAAAGTACTTATGTTATTTTAGAGTGGAAAATCAGTCAAACCACTGAATGTAAAGTTTATACAATTCTGTAGTAGATTCTGTAGATTATAAGCCAGTGAGAATGGTGATTCATAGTACTATTTATGAATCAACAACACAGAAACATAGCTGTGCTGTGCTATTTTTGCTCTTCTTCAAGAAAGCAGCAAGGCCACCTACAAATATAAGCTGCAAGTAATCGGTACACAGAGGAAGCAAAACAAGCTTATAATATAATGTCCTGTTTGCCATAATGGAATTACCAGATGTGATTATTAATTATTAGCAGCTTTACAAACCAACCATGGATCCCAAGCCTCCATTCTCCATTTGCAGCACTTCTCATTTGGCTCCTTTCCAAATGAGCAGATTCACGGACTCACTGTGGATTTGCCCTTTGATGTGACGAACATCTGTGACACTAAAAGGAAATGGCAGTAGTGTTAAGCGACAGCATACCGGTAATCCAAAATTTGAGAAATGTACAAGATTATAAGTGTTCCTGAAAATTAAAGTGAATGATTATAAAATCTATGTTGTCATGCCTCAAAAAGCTACACCTACATGCACCAATTCAGGAGCTCCTATTAGTGATAGTGTACTATTATGTTAGGCTCAGTACAGTGTGTGTGGCCTCTGCTAGTCAGTCCCAGTGAAGGAGGCATACTCTCCCATTCCTCCAAGCTAAGACTTTTGATTACAACTGACCTAAAACTAAACCTAAATCACTGAATCGCATGCTGACAATTCTTAAGGCCTCAACACACAAATGATACTATGTTTATATGACTGAACAGATTTAATTAAATTGATTGATTTAATCTGCTTATATGCAGTGTTGTTGAATTCTCGATTGTGGTTGTTCTGAAGGGAATGAGTGTGTGAGTGTGTATGTGAATGTGCCCTGTGATGGACTGGCACCCTGTCCAGGGTGTACCCTGCCTTGTGCCCGATGCTTCCTGGGACAGGATCCAGGTTCCCCGTGATCCTGAAGAAGGAATAAGCAGTAGAAGATGGATGGATGGATGGTTGTTCTGAAGGTGTTCATTTTCTATAACAGCAGCTCTGACTGTAGTTTTGTTGCAAGGCAAATCACAGGTTTATATTTGACCTGTCACAATTAATTAAAGTGTTGTCTGTCAATTAATGGTTATAATTGTTTGAGATGAATAGTCTCAACAATGGTCATTAAATTTTGATCTGACTGGTAAATATGAATATGAAATGTTGACACTGAAAAGGTTCAGCTATATATTCCGACAGCTTCTCAGACAGACAGTATAAACAAGCTAGATAAAATCCTAGAATCCTCAGTGTGCAGAGATTTGGAATAATTTGAATAAATTCAGTTGAATTGTTGGACTCAGCACCAGGAGGAAGTAGGACGTAAATCACATCTCTGAAATTTTTCAATTTCCCAGATGAAATGACTGGCTTGAATTTGAAACACATGCTCATTCCCCATCTGCTGAGGCAATATGGTGACCTGGAACATGAGGCTGATGGACATATGGCATTGGACTGGGACGATTTCTCTGATATCTCTGTATCCTTTAAGCAAGGCCTGCACATCTAAACAAATGCAGCATAAAACCAGATCTCCCAGGTTTTAGACTTCACCAGACTCATTGGCAGGACTGTGAAGAGCAGTATCAACAGAGATAATGTTATGTAAAATGGGTTGGAAGGACATCACAGAATGGTAAAAAGGTGCCAATTGGTATGGCAAAAGGCTCTGCATCAAAGAAAGCCACAAATTTTGCTGGCATAAACATTTGGGATTATTTGGAACCGTCACGTAATAGGCATAGGCACCCAGAATTAGGCATTAATCAACCATAACTAATATACATAACTACCTGCACAAATCTATGATTGCCAGTTCAAATTGTGATTTTAAAATGAGCAACATCAGCGATGGACATCAATGCAAAATGAGTTTTGTTGACATTCTTTCATTGCCTATCAAAACACACCGAAATGCTAATTCAGTATAGGGTTGTGGTTTTCAATGAAGTGCATGGCTGTTGCTGTTTTAACTAGAGCTCTTGAACAAACAAAACAAACTTCTCAGACCAATTCCTAGTGATCAGGATTATATCCATATAGAAATTAATGCTACATAAAAATGCACTTCTGCTTCCAAATACATCTGCTACCTAGCTCTGCGTTAAAGGAAATCATGAGTTGTGATGCAGTGACCATAATTTTCATAGAACAAGCCAAAACGCCTGAAGCCGACTGTGATATGAGCTGATTTGGATATTATACACGATAGGGCAATCAGATTTTAATCCAGCAAACAAGAGACATGTTTGACTACAAATGTAAATGAATGTGCTTAAAAAAGTTTAAAGGACAGTGGAATCCCTTTTACACCTTCTATATGAAAAAAACACATCAAAAAAGGTAACAACACTACATGACGTACGTGAGGGAGCATTGATAACATTACTTTTGTCACTCCCTAGGATCGTAGCTTCTTTTCCAATACAATAATAGCCTTATCACCTTCGTCTATCGACTTCATCCCAGTCACTTATTCATACCAACACCCATCCTCGATCACTCCATCCCACTTCACTAACCCCTACACCCTCTCTCATTCATGCCAATGTGCAATTTTCAACCCAAACTCTCATAACATATCCCACATTCTTCCTTCTCTTATCTCCCCCCATTCATACCAAGCCCCTATAATTAATTCCAACCCCTCTCTCACACATACCTCTTCATTCATACCAATGCCCTCCCTCATTCATGTGAAACCCCTCCCACTGTTCATCCCAATCTCTCACATCTGAATGCTCCACCAGCTGTCAGCTTCTGCACCACAAGCTGCTGCGATCTTACTCTGTTAGATCCCAAATACAAAGAATTCAGGCATATACCACTCCTATAGTCTACACCCTGGTGCCACTACTGCAACCCTCAAGTCTGCAGCTAATTGGTCTCATTCAGGTCCTACTCTTATCAACCTGAAGCCCACCAGAAGTGCATTTTCATCAATCAAGCTTCTACTTTACCCACTTTGACTGTGGGGATGTGGTCGAGGGCTGGCTGTATCATGGAAAAATTAGCGGGTAACAAGTGATTTAGGTATAGACGTCTATACCTGTGTATGGTTTACAGCAGCAGATTTGTGCTTTGTTTCATTCAGCAGGCTGCCAATGCCAAAGAATGACTAAGCTGGTTGTATCTGCTCTGATCTGAGCTGAAATTGACCTAAACAGCAGAAGGCTGCAATTCATTTTGTTGTGCGCACACACACAGGAGCTCTGTAAGGCAAAAAGGAAAGAAAGGTTCCCATTATTAAAAATGAACAGTTCCATTGCCAGTTGCATTCGCTGCCTCCTGCATCCCCACCCCATACACAAAGATCGTCACTTCCACACTCAAAGGAACTGTTAAGGAACTATTAAACCCCTACTGATCCCAGAAAAAAAAGTAGAAATTTCATCCTCACTAAAGTCATTGTTCTCAGTGTCCAATGCCAGCCAGAGAAGGATGGGCTCCCCCTGCTGAGCCTCTGTTCCCTCCCAAGGTTTCCTGCTCCCAGCTCACCGGGATAGGTCTCCTTTGCCTCTGGCTTGCTCACCACAGGTTAAGGCACTACAGTTTCCTCTCTGGGACAAGTCAATTACAGAAGTATAAAAGTAACATTTTATCCTTCCATGGCCAATTCGACTCCTGTTTTGTCCTCAACATCACTTCATTAGCCCCCTTTTGTTACCCAGGAGATTTCATCTAACACACAGATCTCTCTCAGAAATTGGGTTTAGTCTCTCCTTCAACTGACACTTTCACCCTCTGAATCAGGCAATCTAGACAAGCTCTGTCATAAGCCACTTTCAGAACACGGTTTGAAAATGTTTTATAGCCTATTAATAAATTAGTTGATTTCTGAATGGATCTGCAGGCGTAATTATGATTGTACTGTATGTTACTGTATGTTCATTTTCTTACTAGGAGATATAAGATTTGCTACAATACTTCTCTAGGGAAAAGATGTAACCAGTCCTGAAGATAATCATAGATTGAAAAAAAAAAAATAGAAATCTCTAATACTGTATACTACAAACGACAGTTGGTTCCAAGCCAAATATTGAAATACATTTACCAGAGCAAAGACTGCAGCACAGATTCCCAAATTTGGACCCAGAGTACCTGTGTCCCGCACATTTTGTTGTTTTTGTTTTGTTTGTTTGTTTTTTCCTGCTGTACCCCACCCACTTCAGTTCAGGGAGGGCTGTTAATTAACTTGGCTTATTAAATTAGGTTAATTAACTAAAGAGTTTCACAAATACATCACAAAGTTAAGATAACTAGGAGAGTGTTTATTGTGATACTGGCTCTACCATATCTTTTTTGCGCTTTGACATGCTGTAATCCTGATGTACGGAAATTCGGTCCAGTTCAATTGATTCAGGTGTTTTAGGAGCAAGGAAAACACTGGAACATGCAGTACAGGGGGGTTCTGCAGGATCAGGGCTGGGTGAGCTAAAGTATGCATTGTGTCAAACTACTGTATTTGTACATTTCGATAATCTGGCACCAAGTCTCGCCTTGCTATTGGCCACGACAAAATAGCTCAGTCTCACAGCTCACACCAAAGTAAACATTGGAATGATGGGATATACACTGACGTGTACGTGAGTTCAATTCACCTCCCAATCGGAGTCAAAAGTCCTGTGACTGCCCCATAGGCTGAATGCAGTGGGGCTGTGACGTGATGATCGAATGACTCGAACCCAAAGACTGGAGAGGTGAACTCATAGTTTCTGTCAAAAATGATTGAATCACTGTGATTGAAACTCGTTGTTCCCGAGTCATATTAAAGATTCGTTCAAAATGAACAAATCATTCATGAACGACACATCACTAAGACAAAGTAGTAACAGTAGAAATTGCGGGCTGTTAGTCCACAATTCCCTGCTGAAACAAACAGAAATGTCACACAAATACCGTTACAAACCATCAGCTAACCATTAAACCCATTACTGGTCCTTAATAGTATACAGACATAACATGCCAGCACTAGAAGGCAACAAATTACCAGTAGAGACCCACAGAGACCATTACAGTTTCCATTAAAACCAACACAAATTCTATGAAGGTCTCTATATGCATAGTAATGAGTGAATAATATTTCATCTAATATCCAACTCCGCCCACAAATATGCCTCATACCAGTAACGCATATTAATGCGTTTTTGACGGATACATTAAAGTGTCCTTGTGAACATGGACTAACAGTACCGTTAGGTCAACACACTCAATCTGCAAGAATGTACTAGATAGTGAACCAGTACACAGAATGCAATGGGAACAGCCTTAACCAACACAGCAGGAAGTGCTTCGAGGTTGTGCCGCACACGCGAATGTGTGCGCACAAAAACAAATCAGTGCACATAATGATCTCGTGACAATGAGTTTACGTGCAAAAAAAAAAAAAACCTCCAAAACGTTAACCTGGTGTACAGAGAAGCAATTTGAGTCGATTTAATATTTAATTTTTAAAATTTTTTTTTTTACAGTATTAGATGGTTTAATGGGAGTGCTATTAATGTCACAAGTAAGGTCATAAAGGTTATTTTTAATAAGTGTTGGCATTCCGATAATAATTATCTCAGTTTTGTCCATGTTACGCCATCCTTTTATTTCATTATTACACATGCTGATAGTGGACCGGTCTGGAGAGTGGGAGCATATCTACAAGCCGGATAGATTTGAATATCATCAGCATAACAGTGGTAACTGCAACCATGGCAGTGAATAAGTTGGCATTATACTTACACTAATAAATAAATAAATGAATAAATAAATATAATGAATAGCAGAGGTGCAAGAACTGATCCCTGAGGGACACCTAATTTTAAAAGATAGGCAACTTATAATCCTGCATAGAAATGTAAAACTGTATATCCGTGAGATAAGAAGTAAGCCAAGAAAGAGCAGCACCCATGACACAAATATCCGAGAGGTGGGATAGAAGTAAGTTATGACAGCAGAACTAACAGAGTAATAGAAGAATAGAGAGAACTGGAGCTGCTAGAAAGTAATAGGTCATGGACAACCCTTATACAGGCAGTATCGGTACTATGTAGAGGACAAAAGCCAGATTGAAAGAGGTCACAGAGATTGTGTACTATGTATTTATCAAAGTTATTAATATAGGTAATTTTGTAAATAACTTGAGTTGTCATTGTGAGAAAGCAATAATTTCATGGTTTCAGCAGGATTTTGGGTCTAGAACTGAACCCATTCTGCCAAACATGAGACGATTTGTCAGAGAAACTGTGCCTATGTACTTGGCTCCAGCTTTGCCCTACCAAGTCTTACAACCTGCTTTGCACAAGTATGGCACAAATATTTACTAAACATTGCTCTCAAAATTTTTGTTTCATAGAATCCTATGTGACATGGCTGTCACTACATACCCTTAATGTATAAAACACTTAAATTTTTATTCTTGTGCTCCAGCAGTCACTAAACTGCGCTGTTAATCTTCACCAGTAGTTGTCTCCTGGCATTTGACGCCTAAAGGGTTTTTTTTAAATAATAAATTACTTTGAAGGGGAAAAGAATCTGTCATTTCTGTTTCATAAAAGAGAATTTTGCATAAAGTCTTCACAAGACTACACTTCTAGCAATAAAGGACACTTCTTCCCAAAGAGGATATAAATAAGTGATGTCTCTATGATTAAGTGGTGTCTATTATTAAATTTTTGCTTAATATTAGAACATAATACACAAAGCGTGGTTTTACCCATCGGTAATAAATATCCCTTTTATGACAAAAGGCATCTTGTATATACAAACAAGACATCCACTGGTTAACTGGTTGAGACCCATCATGTAACAGAAAGACCATTATACACTTCTGAGATTCTTAACTACTCTTAGTACATCCATTCTGGTTTATTACTTAGTGGCTGGGGGAAAGACAATGGTTTTTCGGGCCAAGTTTCCTGAATGCGTGTGTGGAAAAAAAACAAAACTGCCTACTACACATTCAATGTTTTTTTCACTGCAAAGATGATGTCTTTGATTTGTGGTACGCTGTTGTCCTCCAGAATCTTTGCATATGGCATGGGGATGTCCACTCCGGTAACTCGGACAGCAGGGGCATCCAGGTAGTTGAACGCAGGACCTACGGTTATAAAAAGTATAGAGGACAACTCATCAGAACAGAGGAGTGGAGTTGAGCCGGTGGACATTTCAGTCTTTTCGGTTTTAAAGAGAGCTCTTCCAATGCAAAAGTAAAACACTCATTTATGATAATGACAAAACAGAGCAAATAGCCTTTAGCATGTAAACTAAGAACCAGCCATTATCAATAGCAAATGCTGTAAAATATTGACCATTTGTTATAGCTAAACAATGAACACATGTTGGCTTGGATGGCTCAGATAAGTAGAATATAATTGGTGCCATATGAAGCAGAGCAATTAAAATAAATAAATAAAATGTAAACATAAAAAATACAAAATGGTTACCTTCCATGATTCTGGCACAAATCTCAGCACCAACTCCAAACTGGGGCCAGCCTCCCTCAACCGTCACCAAATGGTTGGTTTTCATCACGCTGGTTTCGATAGTTTCTACATCGAGGGGTCTGATGGTGCGCAGGTTTACTACCTGTATATCAGTATCAAATAAACAAAACCAAGACAGCACTTTTTATCAACAATAAGAAAATACAGAATAATATCCCTGATATTTCTGTGTGTGTTCTGATCATGAGAATGACATTAATTATCTACATATGTTCCATCTACTATCTTCTATCCACACTATATCTCTAGGGAAGGTGATCGAGTCTCATGGCTTCTCATATCATTCATTGCTATGCTGATGACACCCAGCTCCATTTGTCCTTCCAGCCTGATGATCCATCCGTCTCTGCACGCATCTCTGCTTGCCTGTCGGACATATTGGTCTGGATGGAGGAGATCCATCTTAAGCTTAACCTGGCAAAATCTGAGTTTCTCGTCATCCCAGCCTGTCCCTCAATCAACCAGAACCTCACTGTACAGCTCAGCTCACTCACACGCGAACCAGGACGGCCAGGAACGTTGGGAGGATTCTTGACGGCTTGACCTTTACAGACCATTTCTCAGCAACTGCAAGGTCCTGAAGGTTCATCCTGTACAACATCAAGAAAATCCAACCCTACATCACCGAACAGGCTACACAGATACTAGTCCAGGCTCTTGTTATCTCTAAACTGGACTACTGCAACTCACTGCTTTCAGGCCTCCCAGCCAACTCCATCAAACCCCTTCAGATGATTCAGAATGCTGCAGCGTGCCTGGTCTTCAACCAGCCCAAGAGAACCCATGTCACACCCCTCTTCATCTCCCTCCACTGGCTTCCGGTATCTGCCTGCAGCAAGTTCAAGGCCTTGATGCGCACGTACAAGACCTTGTCAGGAACAGCACCCTCTCAACTCTCTCCTTAAGACCTACGTTCCCTCTCGCAATCTGCAATCGATTAAATTCATTAAATTACACGAGCGTCCTTATTGGCCCCAACTATACCTGGTCATTTTATGCATCTTGTATCTGGATTGTATACTGAATTTCTTATTCAAATGCATTTACACTTGTGGTAGCTTTATCACACAAGACACAAATCTGCCTTTTTTTAAATTTATTTTTAAAACACTGACAACTTACTGGCTTTGCTGTATTTTTCTGAATCTGAACAGATAACCCTATACACTTCTAAATTCATCCTGATGCTTTTATCAGAAGTCACATCAATAAATACAAATCAAAAGGAAACGAGTTCGGATCATGAGCAGTTTCTTCCCATCTCCATACTCTTCTCCTCCCTTTATTCTGGTACAAATTGATCTTTGTCTCATCCGTTGTCCCAGAACTGTACAGATAGATAGATAGATAGATAGATAGATAGAGATATACATTTTATTTTTTTCCCCCTGGCAAACTATATTCTGGTCTTCCTGTTTTTGAGGCTTACCAATAATTAAAATTTTTGTGGTAAACCCTCTGTATTTACGCGGAACACTTCTCTTGACTCTTACACAGATAAGCCAACCTCCTGGAGGGTCTACTTGATCTGGCCAACTTTTGAGAAGTTTTTTTTCTGGTTCAGCAGGGAAATAATTCTTTCATCCACCACAATTGTTTTATGTGGTCGTTCAGGCCTTTTGGTGTTCCAGAGCTTCCAGTTCTATCTTTTTAACACCTAATGTTTTTGCCATCTCTCTGATGGGTTTGTTGACTGGCAGTGACGTCTCTTTTGACTTCATATGACAGAAAAAGGTTCCAAATGCCACAAAATTATTAAAAATAATTAGTGGTTGGTTTTATTTATTTATTTATTTTTTAAACAGATAGCGTTGAACAATTTGCTACATGCCAGTCTTCCGTGACTGTAGGCACTTTATGGCCACATTTGGTAACAGAAGTATCAGACTCTCTAACATAAGATAGAAGTCTGATTTACGAGCCTAATGTGTTTAACTGTTTTTAAACTACTGTTTCTGTAAATAGTTTCCTTTTTATTCTGAACAGTGATAGTTATACAAATTGGTAATATTTCTTGCACAAACCACAGTGCTGTGAAAAAGTATTTGTCCCAATGACCACTTCTGTTTTTGTGTCTCATAGTCAATAGTTTTAGATCTTCAAATGAAATACAACATAAAACAGAGGCAACCTGAGTAAAGACAATACAGTTATTTTATTGAAGCAAAAAATGTATAAGTTTTTTTAAAATTATTCAACACCTATCACCCATGTGAAAAACTAATAGCCCCCTTAAAATCTGGTTGGGCAACTTTTTGCAGAAATAATTGCAACCAAAGGCTTCCGATAACTTGAGATCAGTCTTTCGCAGCACTGTGGTGGAATTTTGGCCCACTCTTACTTGCAGAATTGCTTTAGTTCAGAAACACTGGAGGGTTTTCAAGCATGAACTGCCCATTTAAGGCAATGCCACAGCATTGGATCGACTTTGACTAGGCCACTCCAAAACTTTAACTTAACTTTTTTTAAACCATTCAGAGGTAGACATAATCCTATGCTTTGGATCATTGCCTAGCTCCATAATCCAGTTGCGCTTGAATTTCAACTTCAGACGAGCTTTAAAATGTTCTTCTGGGTTAACCTTACTGATAGTGGAGTCATGAACAGTGACCTTTATTGATGCAAGAGAGGCCTGTAGGTCCATTGATGTTGTCCTCGGCTCTTTTGTGACTTACTGGATGAGTAGTTGCTGTGCTCTTGGAGGAATTCACTACTGTGCCGACTTTTTCCCGATTGGAGAGAATGGCTCTCACTGTGGTCCTTTGGAGTCCCAGAGCCTTTGAAATAGTTTGATAACGCTTCCCAGACTGATGTATTTCAATCACATTCTTCCTCATCAATTCTGGAATTTCTTTCAATTTCAGCATAGTGTGTTACTCACAGTAAGACCTTTTAACCAACTTCATACTGTTGAAAAAGTTATATTTAAGGATTGATTTGATTGAACAGGGTTTGCAGAAATCAGGCCTGATTGTGTCTAGTCCAGCTGAACCCCATTATGAGTGCAGTTTCATAGATTTTTTCTTTTGCCCTGATCTCCATGGTTTCTGGTCTGGTTTTTTTTACCATCATGTCCACTATTCTCAGGGTACATTTAAAGCCTTGTCCATTGATTGCTGTATTTGGGATTCCTGAAGCCTCAGTTCCTTTGAGCTCGATATAAAAAGGATGTTATTGCTTTCACATCCCTTATAGCAAGACGTTCCCTACTGTTGCACTGGATGTCTGCTACCCATCTATCTCCCAGTATATTAAGGACGTGATGTTTTTTTCTGAAACTCGAGAAAATAAGATCTACAATGAATGGTTGAACAGACAAGTTTTTTCATAAATGGCATCCCTTTATTGCATACTTTATGGAGTTACACACACTTCCCACTTAAAGGTTAGTGCCTGTTGTTGAATTTTACAATATCTTGATAACCAGCAACAGTTAATGGGTAGCCATGATGAGCTGGAGGGGTGAGTTGTGAGTTTAATTTTGTTTTCCTTTGTATAAAAAATAAATAAATAAAAAGCCTGTGAATATTTACTGCTGTTGCTCAATTTGTTTTTATTTTTGGGAAAGGGTAGGGAGGACAGAACAGAAAAGGCGATTTAGAAAAGGGGATCACCACATCGGGCCAATGAAATTACCCAACAGGTCACAGTGGACCAATGAAACTGTTCGAATTAAATCTAACGCGCTCACACTACATTC
>JAOUWY010000001.1:21494042-21512391 GCA_025728095.1 Prietella phreatophila | reverse complement strand
TATATATTACATCCCCCACCTTCATGTAAAAAGATCTATGAGAAATCTGCATGAGAGTCAAGTACAATCAATGCAGAAACAAACAAATGGTGATTTACAAATATTCTTTGTGGCTCGGAGAGAAATCAAGGTTACACAACGAGCAGAATTAAGCAATAACGTACCACAGTACATGATTACACAGAGTTGATGGAAAGTGTGTTTGTGGATGCATTTGCATGTTTGGGGTAAAAACAGAACTCACCCAGCTTAAGACTTGTCGCTCCTTGGGCTGCTCTTTGTTTTTAACTAAGAAGTACCGCTTTCGTAATCTCCAACCTGTCAAAAATGCAGCATTTTATTACGTGGTCTATAAAGAGCAAGCACAACTGAAAAATCATGTTACTAACCAGAACATCAAATGATTATGAAAATATCTTCACTCCACTTGACTTCCATTATAAATAATGAGGATGAAAGTAAGGAGTCTCATTATGACCGCACCATAAGGATAAAAAGAGCTCTGCTACTATTAATCCGTTAATTAATTACGAATGTCTGTGTTGTATATAACATTTTCTTCAGCCATTAGTTCGCATAGTTTGTTATGCAGATTATTCTTCTCGATCCTCGAGATTACTCAAGTCAAATTGTGCTTTAAAGCTACAAAAATGTAGTGTTTTTTCCACATATAATATTGTGAAAACACTGTGACTAAAGGATATTTAAGCCACCCATAGATTGTTGTCTAAGTCACAATTTATTTGCTATGTTAAATCGCCTGACATGAAAATTCTACAAAGTAAAAATGTCTTCAGATTACAAAAAGGTGCAGAAGTGCCTCCAGGTTTAATGCATATTCATTCATTTATTGATTCATCTTCAGTAATATGCCGAAGGGTCATGGTGGTCGGGATCATGGTCTACCCAGCTTACCCCACTGGAACACTGGGCGTGAGATGGGAATACACCACAGGGCACCATGTGCACATTCATTCACTCCTAGTGGCAATTTAGCATACCCAATCCTCATACTGGCATGTTTATGGGAGATCTGCAGGAAACTGCAGAGAAAATTCTCAGAGACCCAGGAAGACCATGGGAGACACATCTAGCACATAAACCATAGCCCAAGCTTGGGGGACTCGGGAGCTTTGAGGTAAAGAACTAACTGCTGCGCCACCATGAAGCCAGAATTTATGAATATGAATACGCAAATTGGAAAAACATGCAACCCAATATCCATCATCCTGCACACCCCCCCCGTTTGACTCAGACACTGACACATGATTGGCTCTGACAAAGTATGATGCAATAACACTTCACTGTCACAGTTATATAAATGTATGCAGCAAGACCAATTCAATGACAGTTTTCACAATTTGACTTTTTTGTTAATCAAAATAATTTGCAGTAAGATTTAATCATTAAAAAAACAGAAAACATTTTATAAAAGGTTTTACTGTGGCACATTACAGTCAGATTTCTAGGCTGGCCTAGAAGAGCCATTTTCAATATCCATAAACAGGGTGACCGTTCTCTTGAACCATGTTTCAAGTGTTCACTGAAAAGCCAGATTGTTGAAAATGGAAATGAATATCCAACAAAAGAGAATAGTCAGAATCTGGGATTATAGAGAGAGAAAAAACAAAACAAAGCTATCTCCGATGCTTCTCAAGTTCCACTCTTACGCTATAATACCGTGAACCACTTCTCAAATGTCAAACTGATGGACTGCAGTCCAGCAAGTGTAGGCTTGCCTCGTTTTCTTTTAAATAAATTAAATAATGATTCAAATAAACCAGTTCCAACTCAAGTCAGTAAAGCTCAGACTTATAATCTGTTCAATGGCTTTTTATCATTGCATCCAGGTCTCAAGTTAAATTCATCACACAGGCTCAAACGTTTTCTTGAACAAATTTTAGTTTGGGGTATAAACTGCAATTAGCACAATGTCTTGTGGAAACCTGGGTCATTTTGGATTCCAAACTCTAATGAGTTCATCTGCTGGTTACAATGATAATACCATGAAAATCCTATGCACATTCAACAACCTGGTCTGAATGGTCTGCACATATATAGTGCTTTTATCCAAAGCGCTTTACATCATCTCTCATTCACCCATTCACACACCAGTGGTAGCAGAGCTGCCATGCAAAGCACTAACTTCATCTGGAGCAACTTGGGGTTCAGTGTTTGTTCTTAAGGTCTGTACAACCTGTTCTGTACAACTCCGTACAGGTCTGTACAACCTGTTCTTAAATGTCCAGTCCAATATTGCTCTAATGAAATCCTGAATAGACACGTGGATGGATGGATACAAGGACGGACACACAAACAGACCAATGGCAAAAACTTTAGCTAGTCGACAATGGGCTTCGATTTCCTGAAAATGAATATGTAAGTAACATCTCTGTATGACAAACAGGAAGGAAGCTAATGAAGGGAATAGCCATTTCAGATGTTTGGCTGTGCTGTGACGTTGTTTCTGTATCTAAAATCTAATCAGTTCATATGTTGGTTACAGTGATAATTCCTTATAAATCCTACAAACATTCAACCAGTCTGTCTTGAGATATCACACTAACAAGAATAGATGGACGGACAACCCGAAAACATAAATGCCTCCTCCACTCAATGGCACGGGGCATATAACGTGCCAGCTTTGAGGAACAGGATGCCTCATCTCCTTCACCAGGACTGACAAGATGCATATATTTTTAATTGCTTATCGTACTCATGTGTTGAGCATATTGATTGTTTGGATGAGTCTTCCAGATAAGAACTTGTTTGTTTATTTTGGCACCGCACATGCTTCTGGCTCCAACCTTAAACCCTTGCTAGCATCTGTGAGGTGCATCAAAACCAAGCAAATTGAGTCACCGTTTCTGGAACTTTCACTTTAATTTGATTGCATAAAGTGTTAGCAAACACAAAAATGAGTTCATACTTGGCATAATCGAGTTCATACTTGGCCGTCTGGTTAAATACATTAACATTCTGCACTGAATTTGACGGTCTGAATTAGCACTTAGAAAAAGAGGATTGTTTCTTTTCTTTTTTATACAAAAGAAACAGGCAAAGCAAGTATGAACTTAAAGCTACAGTGCAAAGAAAAACAATAGGACATGGGTTACGGGACAAGAATAACAGTCTATCGTATAACATGATGTTCTTGAATGGCTGCAAGTCGTCCTGTAATAGTGATCCAGTGCTGGGTCAGAATTGGCGCTTAATCTGTAAACATTCGTCACATGTCAGCTTGGATCCAGCAAGCGTAATCATGCCCTAACTTTAGGTATGAAAGAAGTCCAATTCCACAGTGACAGACAAGAGGCAGCAGATAATCAGGTGAGAGAATATGTGTGCGTGTGTGTGTGAGAGAGAAAGTAAACAAAGCAAATGGGAGTCAGAAAGTTTGAATGATTTGGTTCTATAGGATGTGAGAGAGTCATACAGGGCATCTCTTTGTATATTTATTGCTGCATTTTAGATAGTATGCAAACACAATCGGACTTGTCCCTATATATTTTTTGACAGGCTGACTAACAAAATACAAAGATTAGGTAATATTATACACTGAGAAAGACAGATGGGGTAATACAAAAATAAAATAAATAAAAACACTTCGGAAGTGACCGGAGGTGATATTTTTGTTCTCTATTCAATATTTTAGATAGCTACCTTGCATCTATCTGCCTTGGAAATGTGTAGTCCTAATATTAATCTGCGTAATGGAGCAATGCACAGCAAAGCCAAATATAGTAAATGTTCTTCCACAAGTAGCTTACAAATGTGCTGCAATAGCAATAGAAAATTGCTAGGGTAAATGCCAGCTCACCCTCAATGTTCTTGTGGCCATGGCCTGAGTCTGCCAAGTACAACCTATTTGAAAAGTGCTTAGAAATGTGCATGGAAATTGATGTGGTGTGGTGTAAACAACAAGGCAAATATTTTTTACAACCACAGAAACATAGCCAATTAAAACACTCAAATGTCTTACAGGAAATACTGCTCCATTCTTTGAATTCATTTCTGAAGTCACACAATAACTATGGATTTTCATCTGTCAGAAATGAGTAGGATGTACGATCAGATATTTCACACTTGTAACTCTATAAATGACCGAACGCTGATGAATCCTGGGTGTGCATGCAGTTTGTTTTCATCTGAGCTGAATCAGTAAATGGCTTTATATGGTTTCCTGCAGCGTCAGCATTAATAGCTAAATTATCTACACTGACTTACCCATGTCTTTTAAAGGCTCAACCACTTCCCATATCAGGTCCGATCTGAAGTACATGGACACTTGCTGTAAGGCGATTTCTGAAAAGGATAAATGAAGATGGTTAGATTATACACCAATTATACCACAGTGCGGTTGAATGCTCCAATCTTATTGATGAGAAGATGTGCATTTATTACTGCGCTCCTTGCACTATGTTGTTCTTTCTATAGTAACAGCTCACACATAAGGACTTGTACGGTGGATGCGCCATATCAATGAATAAACAGATTATTCTTTTAAAAACAGTCCTACCATGATTTTGCAATCTGAGAAATGAATGCAAATTCAAACCAGCTCTGCAACTGTTCATTCAAAATTACCGCAGATTTGCGCCGTTAAACGCACGTTTAGCCAAAGCCCTCTTCGATTCGCGTGCGTCGAACACAAGTACAGCTAAAAGGTCTCATTTACCAACAAACATCACTGTGAAACCTTGTTGTGCAATTGCGATTTCACCAAATCAATTAGTTCTCTGCAAAAAAGCACAAAAACCAGCAGACTTTAAAATAAGCTGCAGCAAAATCAAGCATTTCTGGCTGCAACAGTCACGAAAAAAAACCCTCTCTGAAATCCTTTATGGACTGTAAAAAGTGGTGTTGTTTAACAAAGTAATTCGTTATGATTATAATGTGGTGATTTTTGTTAGGAGAAATTCATTTAACTATGGGAGGAGTCTCTGTTGTATGCACTCTCAGTCTTGGTTGTTCTTTTTCTCAGTAAAATGACAAGCTGCGTGTTTTGAGAGACAGCGAGAGAAAGAGACAGAGTCAGAGAGAGAGAGAGAGAGAGAGAGAGAGAGACACACACACACACACACACACACTGGTGAGGCAATGAATGTTTATCCCGGCTATAACGTAGGAAAGAACAGGAACTAACATGTCTCTCCGAACTTCCACAACATAAAAACTAACCATAAACTAGTAAACAGGTTGTCATTCATAACAAAGCGAACATCATAACCCCCCCCACCCTCCAGTTACATTATTTTCATATAACAACATGGTCTCTCGTGTGTTATTCTTTGTTGTTCTGTGCTAGAATTCTAAAGGGCACTAAAACGAGGAAAGCCAAACAAATTAATTCTATAAGAAGACACAAAACACCCTGTGAGGTAAAGATTCATTGATTAGAATTAGCTCACCAATCTCAAAACAGTGTTTATTAGGCAAAAAATGGGTGGCAGTTGTGAGCAAATCGTATCAAAGTGTGATACACACAGCTATTCCTTTTATTACAGGGGTTCTATTATGCTGGAATGTTAATCAAAGACTACTAAATGTTAACAGAGGCAGATACCGTGTATGTGGGATGAATGGAGATATATAACAGGGATACATGTTAATAGAGGCACTATGCTTGTCCTCTCTCTTTCTCTCCTTCCTCTGTCATTTTTTTCTGTGCCTGTCAATCTCAGTGAAGGGGTGTGGCCTCCAACTCCTCACCAAAGCGGTTATCTTTTATTAAAATCAAACCGCTTGCAAAATCAAAACTTGCAAATTAGTGCATTTCATCATAACACTGCATACACTTAATAGATCAGTTCATGAAAACAGTGTCATTTGATACTGAATCCTCATTAATGAACTGGTTCGCTTCACATGTAATGTTTGCCCAAATTCCCCACACACCTACATACCTGTGTAGTTTGTGGAATAATTGTTGGTGTCGAGGAACTTTTTGACAAGTTCACAACTGGAGAGGATGTGGTGCTGCGTGAGGAAGTTCAGATACGCCTGCAGACCTTTTTGCCGCTCTGCTATGAACTCACGGTCCATGTTCCCGATTAACTTCTTAGGAGGAAGTGGCAGGTTCAGGCCCGAGATCTGAGGCAAGAAATATGTAATCGGCGATGAAGAGAAAAGATAGAAAAAATTATGCCTACTATCACTTTTACTGGAAAGTACACTTTCCGGGACTGAATATGAAATGTTTGTAGAGGGTCAGAGAAAAAATGCTGAAACATCATTTGGTCATGTTTTCAACACTGTGGCCAGAATTCCAGGAATTTCAAGTTACAAAAATATGAAATATTTCGTGGTCTTACTCACCAGCAGACTATTATTAAGCATGTCAAAGTCACTGTATCTCCTGATCACCTGCAAGTAACACAAAGCAAAAACATACTGAGTCAAAGATCTCTCAGTGGTTCCCAGCTCTGGTCCTAGAGTACTCATGTCCTTCATATTTTGTTTTTTGTTTTATCAGCTATAGCACACACCCTGGCTCAGACAAACCTGATTGGCCAGACAGTAAATGTTAGCACAATTTTCCCCTAACCCAAATGTAGTCGATAAACCAAGACACATTTAAAGTCACCATGAAATCAAAATTGAAGTTTTTTGGCTTTTAGCATGAATATGTTCGCTTTATCTATAAGCTATTGTGCTCCAAACCAATGACAAGATTTGCATTTAGAAGATATATGCGTTCAAAATTTACAGTCTCTCTCTACCGCCAATATAGGTCAGTAGTTTTGATGACATCACTCTGCACTTCAGATTCTCATCAGAATTTCTGTCCAATCAAATGATCTCTAGAATCTGAAGTGTCCCGCTCCAAACATTATTTTAAAAAATCACCCTGCTGAAGTTGCCGTTGTCGAGCGAGCGAAATCATGTCAGAAAGCATGGGTCGTAATTGTGTTTTTGGCTGTTCGAACATGCTCGTTTTATTTAGGTGGATAAAAATCCTCCACAAGTGAACCGAACACATTGCTTGGGCTCGCGTCCATGGTACTAACTGTCAAGTATGGCTTAGCCCGGGCTGTGAGGTAAACTAAATGTTATTGGCGATTTTAAAAAAGCGGAGGAGCCACTCTGACTTCCTGTTTCAGTGGAAATTACATCAACACAACGATTACTGTAACGCTGAGCATTTCAAGGCACTTCATGGGGACTTTAATGCCTAAAGTCTGTATTGTTAGTTTACAAGTAGAATTACAAGTCAAATTTATCTTACAGGTATCTGAAGCCAGACTGCAATTTTGCAAATGCAATCTGTCTAAATAATCATATATTCATCAAAAGGTCAGGACACACTGTTTGGCTCAGTAATAATATAAATTAGCAGAAAATTATACATGCAAATTAAATCAGAACTATATAAATCAACATAACTATTTCTCCTCACGTGAGACTGACAGAGTGAAAGCAAAGAAATTCGTTACAGTGGTGCTTGAAAATTTGTGAACCCTTTGGAATTTTCTCTATTTCCGCATATATATGACCTAAAACAATCAGATTTGCTTACTTTATTTTACTTTTACATTCATGGTCATTTATTTAAGTGAGAAATATTACCCAATATTACATATATGTAAGTGGGAAAAGTATGCAAAGATTAGTAGGTGAAGGTGAAATTAGAGTCAGGTGTTTTCAATCAATGGGATGACATTCAGTTGAGTGAGCACGCTGGTTTTATTTTATTTTTTATTTTTTTTAAAGAACAGGGATCTATCAAAGTCTGATCTTCACAACACATGTTTGAAGTGTATCATGGTATGAAGAAATCAGATTTATGAGGACCTCAGAAAAAGTATTGTTGATGCTCATCACGCTGGAAAAGGTTACAAAACCATCTCTAAAGAGTTTGGACTCCACCAATCCACAGTCAGACAGACTGTATACAAAGGGAGGAAATTCAAGACCATTGTTGCCCTCCCCAGGACTGCTCAACCTACAAAGATTTCTCCAAGAGCAAGACATGTAATAGTCCATGAGATCACAAAGGAACCCAGGGTAACTTCTAAGCAACTAACGGCTAATGTTAATGGTCATGAATTCACCAGCAGGAGAACACTGAACAACAATGTTGTGTATGGCAGGGTTGGAAGGAGAAAGTCACTGCTCTCTAAAAAGAATACTGCTGCCTGTCTAAAGTTTCCTAAAGTTCACGTGGACAAGGCAGAAGGCTATTGGAAAACTTTTTGGTTTAAATGAGAAGCGTTATGTTTGGAGAAAGGAAAACACTGCATTCCAGCATAAGAACCTTATCCCATCTGTGAAACATGGTGGTGGTAGTATCATGGTTTGGGCCGGTTTTCCTGCATCTGGGCCATGACGACTTGCCATCATTGATGGAACAATAAATTCTGAATTATCACCAGCGAATTCTAAAGGAAAATGTCAGTTCATCTGTCTGCGATCTGAATCTCAAGAGAAAGTGGGTCATGCAGCAAGACAACGACCCTAATCACACAAGTCGTTCTACCAAAAAATGGGAAAAGAAGAACAAAGTTAATGTTTTGGAATGGCCAAGTCAAAGTCCTGAAGTTAATCCAATATAAATGTTGTGGAAGAACCTGAAGCCAGCAGTTCATATGAGGAAACCCATCAACATCTGTACTGAGGAACGGGTTAAAATTCCTCCAAGCTGATGTGCAGGACTGATCAACAGTTACTGGAAACGTGTAGTTGCAGTTATTGCTGCACAAGGGTCACAAGGAAGCTTTGAAAGCGAAGGTTCACATACTTTGCCTCTCGCAGTTATGTAATATTGGATCATTCTCCTCAATAAATAAATTACCCAGAATAATAATTTTGTCTTGGTTGTTTAACTAGGATCTCTTCATCTACTTTTAGGACTCCTGATGGTCATATTTATACAGAAACATAGAGAATTCTAATGGGTTCACAAACTTACAAGCACCATTGTATATCCTTTTGTCCTCTGTTATAAGTAACAGTATCAGAAACCACAGAAGCAAACCGATGTGAGATACTGAACAATATGTTAATTATGTCTGCCTTGCAGCTCCAGTGCACAACTAAATCAAACTATATCAAGATTAAGGAAAAACTGCTGACTGTGTTTACAGCTATCACTTTCATGATGTGTTCAAGCAGGCAAAACAGAAACATATTAGGTTACTATAAGAGTTCTCCAGGACCAAGGTTGGAAACTGATGGATTAAAGGATTAATTAGTTCTTTTGTACAAATAAGATGATTATTACTGAATTATTCTAAACCAGACTGATGTGGTCAAACAAAGAACAAAGCCTAGTTATGTTAAATAGCTTCCACAATAAGGGTGTCAACAGGGTATCCGGCCCGGGGGCCATATGTTTGACATCCCCGTTGTTGAACATCTGTGAAAAAAAGTTCCTGTTATCACTTACAATATAGCAGTTTTAAACAGTCATCTCCTCACTTTCTATCCAAGTTAATTGGACAGGAAAAAAGGAACAACTTGACTTGTTACAAGGTGCTGAGACTCCTTACATAAATACTAACTATACACCTTGTTACAGAAATATTCACCATATAAACGATTACACAGAGAGTCGCAAAACTCATAATACTTTTAATTATTAACACTATTTAGCAAAATTACTTCCAAGAATTTCCATACTCGTTATATATATCTTCTTCTTCTAGATAGCCTTTAAGAACGACTTTGACAAAAGAAGAACGTATTGAAATCGTTCTCTTGGCTGGATCGGGAAGCTGTCGCAAGGTTTGCCATGGACTTTAACAGGAAACATGGCGAGCACATCACACACAAGACATTGCTGCCAAACCTTATTTACAAATTCAAGTGTTACGGACCAACCGAGAAGTGGACGTCTACGAATATCCACTGATGACGGCACAACCGACGTGGTGCTCACAGACATAGTCCCCTATCTATGGAGACTTTTAGGACACTCTGTGCTTTGATAAACATCAGCACATTTTTATAAACCTGATTACTATTAGTCTTACATCACGTGGAAGGTCTACCTTACAAGTCCCTTTGAAGGAGTTGTTTCTGTAGAAGCGACAATGTATTAGAACAAACACATTAATATAAACCTGAAGTGCAGTCGGCACTACTGTCAGAGCTGCTGTTATAGAAGATTCATCAACATCTTCTGAACAGTCAGATTAGAGAATTCAATGGCACGGTGGGATATGTATATAACTGACATCCTTTTATTTGGAGTTGTGCAAACTGGGATAAACTTTAGGAGAAACGGAAGTACAGCCAATCCCCAGATTTCCATCATATAACTGCAATTCATGCGTGCCAGGAAAGTGAGCTACTAATCATCAACTTGCTGAGTCTCCTTTTTCTCACTTATACTAAGTAATGTAAAATGTCTCAGGTTTGCTGGCAGTGTGCTTTAAGTCAAATCACATGCATTCGTGACATTGAGCTCACACATCCTCGATCACCAGCAACCTCAAAGGCTTCGGCTACAGCCGCACGACTCAAACAGAAAAATGCTAGATAGACTCTTCACTCGACACTAACTTACCGTCCAGCTGTTTTCTGTAGAGACTCCCCTCTGCACACGGATGATGTATTCCTGGTGATGAAAAGAGCAGAATTAAACAAAATCACATAAGGATATGTATGAATGGTAATAACTATGCACAAGTAAAGATGTGTATCAGGAAAATATCTACTTCCACATAGAAGTTATTTGCACATGTTTTAGTTATAATTAATTGGCTAAGAAAACATTTGCACAATTTCCATTGAAATGCCCAAACATGTTTAATGTTTCACATTTCCTGCTTTAGTGTTGCCCTGTAGCTAAAATGTTAATGTTAATATTTATATTACTTGTGCATTATCATATCTGTAGTAACAGCTCATTCACTATCCACATAATCTAAGGTTTAAAAATAAGCTTATTTATCAACAAAAACAACAACAACAACAACAAAAGTATTGCCATTTAACAAACATATAATCATTGATATGGTGAGAATTGCAGTAGGAAAATGTCTGCTTAACATTTCTTGAAACAGTCGTCAGTGTCAGTGCTTTAGTACTAATCTCTAAGTCTTCTGACAAACTTTGTACTTTATAGTTATACAGTTACATGAAACAGAGCAGAAAAAAGAGAAGCTGGTGAAGGAATGACCGTTTATAGTTGCTATAATTCGGCGATAACAGGAACTATCTTGTCTCATGGACATTACACAACGTTAATCTTAACTATAAACGGATAAAAAGTATGATGTGGTGTACTGTAATTAAAGCAAAAGTGTTACCGTCGATAAACTGCTGTGGTACAGGAGGAATAAAACACTTTGGGGCATGCTGAAAATGATCAATTTTTGGGATAATAACAGTAACTTTGCTTTGCGTTGGATTACATCACCACGTTCCACTATGGCTTATATTGTAACCGCATGTCCTGTGGTGTTTTACTCCTTACTTATAAACATAATGCTCACTGTAATGTTATAAAGGTAGCCATCTTGGACAACCTGAAATTCTTCAGTGTCATTGTTTTGAAGGTTGAATTGTGCTGGAAACCTTGACGTTATGTAGACGATAACATCGTTCCATGTTAAACTCAAATCTGTAACTGATACTTTACAAAAATAGTTGGTTTGAAAATGAGATTATGTAGGTTTTCTGTGTCATTTGGAGCAAACATAGTACAGTGTGTTTGAGCATGCATGCATGGAAAAGAAGCAAACTTCAGACTCTGATCTTGTAGAGATCAGAAACATTTGATTTTTGCCAACCTGTTCCTTTAACCCAATGTGTAATAATGTTTATTTGGGACTGTGACGCATTTGGCACGGTCATGCTGGAGTTAGAAGAGGGAGAAAACAGGATAAATTGAAGGTCAAAGTCCAGTTATAAAATAACAGGCTCTAATGTGGTATGGGCTTCCTTCATCTGGAAGTTTACAAACTTTTGTTTATCCTTTTTGGCTCTGGGTAGGTTGGATTCATTTCTGAAGGCATTCACACAATTTATTAGTGTATGTTTCCAATTAAACAACAAAACCACATCAAATAAGTTGCGTTTCTTATTACTGACTAACACAGTGATGTTTTGTACCCTAAATGTACAGATCACCCTTGTGATCTGTACTTTTACATGTTTTTATTACAGCAATAGAGTTGCACCATACTGTATAGGAAAATGACTGTAAAGTCATTCCCTTCAAAATGCTATCGCGCTTGAAATGATGGTATAGTTTGTGTACAAGCCCATGCAGTAATAAAATACACGACAATATTTAAATTTCATTTAATAGCTTATTTTGATAAATATCAGAAATCTAAGAGGTGTGCATTATAGCTGTAATTGTACGTCACTCCCTTCAAACGCTATTGAAGTCAGAAACGTGTGTAACAATGTCGTGTGTAACTTTAGAGACGATCCCTTAATGTTCGCGAATATAGAACGTCACATCCATATTGGGAAACAATCAAACAAACTAACAAAAGGGACACAAATAGTCTTAAAATCATCTCTTCAGCCAGCAAGCCGACATAACTGTATTAAAAAGACCCAGCTTGCGAACTGACCCAGCTGAAACAGCAATACTTTTATGTTTTGGTTCAGAAAGTGTATCACTGTGGCTCATTTCCGTGAATCGTCATGGTTACCAAGCGAGCTAAACACGTGACCATGCTAGCTACTGTAGCGCGCTCACATGACGTCGCTAGCTCTCTCTATGACAGCTAGCATTAAAAAAAAAAAAAAAAAAAAACTAACTCATATTTGTATCATATACATTCTGTAACCGCCCTCGAACCTAGATATACATCGAAGGTTATCTAAACGCTAGTGTTGTGTACAGGGATACAGGAACGTGTCACAAGGGCTGTGTTCAAAAACGCACACTACCCCACTAAGGAGGGGATTGAGGACCGAGGGTTGTCTTGGTGGTGTACTGTTTTGCGACAGTGTGTAGTACAGACTAGTACCTGGTTTACGGTAATAATAATAATAACAATAATAATAATAGTGTTGTTTGCGGTTATAATGTACTACGAGGCTGTGGATTCCTCTTACCGTGTGAGACTGTAAATTCTGACTCGCTTCGATTATCGCGGTCAGGGAAACCGTATCGTCCAGCAGGAGCTTCCCGGCCGCCGGTTTCTCCATTAAAGCCATCCCGCTGTGCGCTTGGCGTTAGCAGATCGTAATCATGAGATATCCCACATCTAGGAGAGAGTCCTCCGGTTAAAACCCGCCTCAGCTGTCATTGTGGCGGAGGCGAAGAGGTGGACATGTATTTTACCCGCAGAGATCCGCCCCAGAATACGGAGAACGCACGCACGCACGCACGCACACACACACACACACTTAGTGTCCTTGTGAGGACTTATTACTGACAATTATAAATGCTACACCTACGTCTAACCCTTACTTTTGATTCTTTTTGTTATAATTCTTATTATTAATAAAAGCTGCTGCTTTTGTAACACAAAAAAGATGTTTCCCTCATTTTCCTACCCACATACACACACACACACACACACACACACACACACACACTGTCCTTGTGAGGACCTACTGACATAACTGTAAATGCTACACCTACTTTTGGTTCTTTGTTCTGGTTGTTGTTATAATTATTATTCATAATAAAAGCTGCTGCTTTTGTAACAAAAGAAACTTCCCTCATTTTCCTACACACACACACACATACTGTCCTTGTGAGGACTTTCTACTGACATAAATGCTACACCTACATCTAACCCTTACTTTTGGTTCTTTGTTGTTGTTGTTATAATTGTTATTAATAATAAAAACTGCTGCTTTTATAACCAAAAAAAAAGAGCAGTTTTCCTCATTTCCCACCACAGACACACACCAACACACACACCGACACACATGATTTGTGATGGTGCCTCCTATGGAAACTTAAAATACGTAAACAGATGCAAAGGTTCAAACAGGTGTGAGTCTCCCTCAGTTAAAAGGGTGTGATACTAAAACAACACTTCTATTCATGACTGAACTGATACAAAAAAAGCACATGTGCCTTGAACCTCCAGGGTAGGGGGTTCGATTCGCACCTCAACTCGTGTGTGCAGAGTTTGCATATTGTCCCCGTGCTTCAGGGGTTCTCTCCAGGTACTCTGGAGACATGCATTGTAGGATAACTGGCATTTCCAGTTGTCCGTAGTCAGATAGGCTCCAGACTCCCTGGGATGGGACACCATGCTTACACACTCATTCATACCTTCAGTCAATTTAGCATAGCCAATGCACTTTTTGGAGATGGGAGGAATGCTGATAATTTCTGTGAACTTACTGTGAACACTCTGCCCTGTTAAACCAACCCCCCAACCCCCCGTCTCTGTTTCCTGGTTTCCTGGTGTTGGCACCTCACCATTCGTGCATTCCTTTGTCTTCCTTTGTGCACATTTACATACCTTCCTGAATAACATTTGCCTGTATTCCAATGACTTCCTTAAAACCATAAATGGAGTTGTTCCTGTCCTACATTGATACACTTCCTGCTTTATGCAAATATGCCCTTCCACCTAGCCAAGCAGTAGTTGAACCTTTGTCTCTGTTGTGTGTCAAGCATGATATATACTCTGTCTTTCTTGGAATAAATGAGAGGTCTTACCATTTGAACTTTGTGTGTCTGTGTGTCATTTGGCAAACTCTCTCAAGGCCTTAGGTGTGGGAAGTGTGTGGGGGGTCGATGGCGCCTTCTTTCTTGTGTATGTTCTCTTTCTCTGTAACGCTGCCCACTACACAGCTGTACAGCACCCAACACACTTTGGTTCAGTTAAATTGAACATATATTGATGTGTCCTTGTTTTGTTTGTAAGGAACAATCATTTTCAATGCATTTCCTTACTATTTTGTGTGTGTGTGTGCGTCTGTTTTGCCTGCGAGTTGATGCTCCATTACTCTCCCCAAACCTCTTCTCACAGACTGAAAAGACAAATCTCTTTCTTTCACTCATACACACCCTAAAAATCGCCATCCTTGAATTGGCTACATCACTCTTCTTTCCTCTCCTCTCCACCAATAGCTGGTGTGTGGTGGGTGGTCTGGAGCACTATGGTTGCCGTCGCATCATCCAGGTGGATGCTACACACTGGTGGTGGTTGAGGAGATCTCCCCAATACAATGTAAAGAGATTTAAGTATATAGAAAAGTGCTATATAATGTAACTGTAACACATCAACTGGGGAGTGTACGTTGATTTTTCAACAACAATATTGGTTTTTAGTCACTTTCCTTTTCTATTTGACTTGACTCTAGGCTTGTTAATCGAAGCAGCCATATTATAGACTGCTGGACCGATTTTCCTGCTGGAATCCATTCAATCTGCTTTATAAGCTCTACCAAATACAAAAACACAGCTTGTATAGCTAAAATGAAGGACTATAACAGAGTATACAGTATAAGCACATGTATACCGACATTTGAGAAACAGAAAAAAAAAGTGTTTTAGTAAGCTGATGGGCCTCTACGAGCCACAGGAACAGCATCAATGCACTTTGGCATTTCTGTAATTACACTAGAGAAATGAACAGCGTTCTTTGAAAATATATTTCCTCAGTTGGTGTTTTGATGATGGTGGTTGAGAGTGCTATCTAACACATAAGTCCAAAATCTCCCATATGTGTTCAACTGGGTTGAAAGCTGGTGACTGTTAAGGCCACAAATATGATTTACAGCACCCTCTGAAACTATTAGAACGGCAAGGCCAATTCATTTATTTGTGCTATACATCAAAGACATTTGGCTGTAGATTATATATATGAAGATACCTAACCTTTTTGAGATTGATGGATATGAGACGAGAGTTTAGGATTTCAGCGTCATATCAAAGGGTCTAAATACTTAAATACATAATGTGGTATTTTTTTTTTAACTGTTGAATACATTTACATATGAAGGGGTCTGAGTACATTCTGAATGCACTATATATCGTTTTCACATCTCTTTTTGAGTAATGCAGCTGTGCACAAACTTACTCACCTGGAGATCCTGCCTGTGCAAGCACCTAGGAAAACAACCTCAACTGATTCAGGGTGCACGGGGAATGAACCCCATTGCATTTCAAACATGAATGACTAATAAGCAAGATCATCAGCCAGTGTTTGTGTGTACAAAAATTTTAACCATTTATAGTGACATTTACTGTTATAGAACATCAATGAAACAGTGAAACCCCCCAGTCTCTTGAGGGTAATAAAACTTGACATTTAAAGAAAAAAAAAAGTCTTGTTACCGAAAAACCAGGAAGAGCAAAGTCGTCTTGAAGACTTTTCTGTGGCAGAACACATTGACACACAAGGCTCATATAAACGTTATAAATGTTCATATAAACGTCTTCTTACAGAAAACTTCACCACATCAGAAAAAATATTTTGTTGTTAAATAACAAATGAATTTTTTGTACACATTTTCTAATGTGGAGTATCTGTCATACAAGCCCCTGTGTAAGTTGTTACTACAGA
The DNA here is from genome assembly GCA_025728095.1 of Prietella phreatophila. Taxonomy (NCBI): domain Eukaryota; kingdom Metazoa; phylum Chordata; class Actinopteri; order Siluriformes; family Ictaluridae; genus Prietella; species Prietella phreatophila. The sequence continues at coordinate 21,495,946 of JAOUWY010000001.1, read as the reverse complement.
AATGACAAGATAACAAAATGTGGTGCTTGCAACTGTTAGCCATACGTTTAATTTACTAGTTAGCTACATTAGCTTTATAACTGCAACACAAAACTAAAGCAAACTCCAGGCACATAACATGTTGAGGCTGATGAACGACACTGGAAGATTGGGGAAATTGTGTGCATTTTATTTATTTTATCTCTTCCTTTAAGACACAACAGGTTGTGCAGTTTGGACTATAATTAAAAAAAGAAAACAAAAAAGGATGAGTAATAATATAATGTTTCCAAGTACAAGAAGAGTCTCATGCAAGGAAATGAAAGACGTTTATGAAGTTTCTTAATAACTAAGCCTCCTGCATGCCCTTCGGTATCATGACCATCACCTCCCCCTCCATCACCACTTTGTCTCTGACAGTACAGGAAACGGAAATGAAAGCAAATGACATTTTGATCTTCTTTAGCTCTGCCTCAGCCACCACCTCCTCCCCGACAAACAAAGGTGCCGGGAAGCGAATTTCCTGGTGGAGAAACACGCAGCCTCTGCCGGGCATTTTGGTCCCCAAAACTGCTGAGATGAGGCCATTAATCAGCACGCCGTGAACAATGGGAGCTTCAAAAGAGGTCTTTTTGGCGAATTCAGGGTCAAGGTGAAGCGGGTTCGTGTCTCCTGTTAGCTCAGCGAAAAGTTCAACGTCCCTGGCACTGAAAACCCTCGTGAGTGAGGCTCGGGCTCCAACATGGAGCATTCGGAGAGCACTTGACTCTGGCATTAAGAGCTTCGATGTCCCAAATACTGCTGTGCTCAGAACATGGTGCATGCTTTTCCCAAGCAGGGTTCTTCTGAGAATGAAGGCCATTTTTCATATGCAAACTAGTACAGCTCCAGCTCACGACTGTTTCCAGATAAAGCTAACAAGAATGGTGAGACCTAGAAGGACAGAGAATAAAAGGTGGTGATATTCATTAGCATGATCCAGTGTTGTATGTTTACTGTAAAACATCAGCATGATTCCTTCTACTATGAAAGATGCACCTCATTTAAGGGGTAGTTGCCTCTGTTGTTCTCAGATGAAGCGAAGGGGAAATGGACTCTGGGCCTGTTGGTCCCAGTAAAGACTGAATGTCCTATGATTTCTCAACCCCAGCCATTTCATATAATTTTTCTCTTCTCTATTCTCTCGTGCTTGACTGCTTTTACACTAGGTCCTGGCATGAACATTTTGTCTGCCTTGTTGCTGTTTTCCATATAGGATGTAAATGATGCAGTTTGACAAATGTGTGTGAAACCCACCTTAGCTTAGTTTATACTTTCTTTTAACAATATTTAACAAGAGTGTCCATGAAAGTAAAATTACGGATAAGGGATGCCTGGCTCCAAAGACCCCTACTCTAGAGAGTTTTTGAGTATTAACATGAACATGTTTCCATATCACTGTTAGTATTGAAGTTTAAAACAAACAAACAAACAAAAAACTTCAAGCCTACTAAAAAAAACTAAATCTGTTTTACGTATTAGTATACTGGATCTTCTAGAGTAGTAAATACTTATGAATGTAAGGGCATAGTTTTGGAATTGAGACATAATTCATAACAACAATCACAACGATAGTGGAAAGTTTGAAAGAAAAGTTTGAAGAGCGTGTCTGTGTGTTTTATCTCCGTTCTTCTGCACAGAGACAAACACAGCGTTTTAAAAGTCAACATAGAAACCTGATTAATAGGAATGTTTTTCTTCTGATCTGCCATCTAGTGGATGTCACTTATTTCTTTGCATGTACAGTATCTCACAAAAGTGAGTACACCCCTCACATTTGTGTAAATATTTGATTATCCTGTCATGTGTCAACACTGAAGAAATGACACTGTGCTACAATGTAAAGTAGTGAGTGTACAGCTTGTATAACAGTGTAAATTTGCTGT
>JAOUWY010000001.1:21429879-21447090 GCA_025728095.1 Prietella phreatophila | reverse complement strand
CATAATGTTTCCACCTCCATGTTTGACGGTGGGGATGGTGTTCTTGGGGTCACAGGCAGCATTCCTCCTCCTCCAAAGATGGTGAGCTCCATTTTGGTCTCATCTGACCACAACACTTTCACCCAGTAGTTATCATTCAGATGTTCATTGGCAAACATCAGACTTGCATGTATATGTGCTTTCTTGAGCAGGGGACCTTGTGGGCCAATATTTTTTTGACCACTTGAAAAATAGGTGGATTCAAAGAAATGGTGTCAAGATTTTGTTTCTTTAATGTTCCATTAAAATTATTATACGAATATTGCCAACATGTAAAGGAAGATACCATGCCTCGTAGCTCCAGTACAAACTTAATGAAAGCCATGTCTGATTAACTGACTATATTCAAGGTAAAAGAAACATTGAATTATTTTTGTATTTAGCGATTACTTTAATCTACTGACTCATAATTATTGCTATGACATAATTCTGAAACTTCTGCAACTTTTTATCTAGAAGCTTAGCTTTGTGGACTTTGTGGGTCATATTAGCATCTTACAAGTCCAATACATCCCCAGGGACATAAATCTGAACTGAGAATGAGTGGGAAAAAAACTTGGATATATGGCTGTAAAAGCAAAGAAGCAAAGTACAAAGCCAATTAAACATGAATGAGAAATACCGTTACAGACTGAATAACAAGGCATTCCAGTGGTATCTTAGGTTTTGCCATGGAGGCTGTTATATAAGGAATTTTGTTTCTGGAATGTGTTCTCATGTCATTCTGATCTGCCCCTCACACACACAAACACACACACACACACACACACACACGAACACAAAGAAGAAGCATTATGCACTGCTTGGAGATTACAAATAGTGGACCTGCTTTAAGGGATAAACTCAAGGGATAAAGCCCTTTCTGAACCCTTCCCATTCTGAGGCAGAAAGTGGACATGCACAGGAGGGCAGACAGTACTTTTAATAAGAACAGAGCAGGTAGGACAAATATAATACTTTTCCAATGATTGAAATTTAGCCTTGTGTAAAATTTCTAGCATGCAACATCTAATCATTTGCACAGAAGTTGGTTTTTGTAATACCAAATGGGTTTAAACGACAATATTTATTAAATAATTTTATGGTCTGAACAATTAAGTTTTCCTAGTCAAAACTGACTAACCAGAGATGGTCATAATTGCGACTGAAATAGGGCCAACAATTTGTTATTGGTCTTGTGTTTGCAAAACCTAAATGTATTTTTTAAATCCCATCCAAATCAACATGATTGTTGACTGTTTTGTTTTGATTATGATTAATTTAGCTAATTGCATATGACCAATGTAGCTAACATATAATAATCTATCTGAGCCAAAAAGATTTTCTCTTCATATTGTACATGCCCAAATACTCATATACTTGCTTCAAACATTGTTAAACGACACTTCCATAAGGGATACATAAGGGCTTATATCTAACTAATGTATTTTATTATCCTCATAACGTATATCTTTCCCATATATTTATGCAGAAATATAGAAAATTCTAAAGGGTTCACAAACTTTCAAGCACCACTGGATACACTCAGTGTCCTACAATCAATCAAGTGTTAATATGTTAATGAACATTTCCTCAACAACAACAATAACAAAATCCCTTATGAAAAACAAAACAAAACTTGAAAGTATCAGACCTTCAGTTGAATATGCCCTTTCCCCTTCTTCTTAGCACTTTCAATTTGTAAAAGATAATTATTCAAGAGAATTAATTAAAATGTGATGTAGTTGGCTGTGAGAGGCAATAGGGTGACATAGATAGATTACAGATCTATTTTCTCTGTTCTGTGTATGTATGCTAGTAGTAAATCTTTGTGGTTGGAGCTGCTGTTATGGTTCTGACTTTTTTGGTATGAAGTTTTTTGTGATAATATGTATTATCCTTTAGGAAAAACTGCATTAAACCAATACATATCAAAGTAGGCCAAAGTCTGTAAAGCAAATGCACATGTGTAAAGAAATTCTGCATTTAAAGACTCCATAAACATGTCCGCATTTAAAGCCTTGAAACGCATAGCAATTTCCACTGAAACAGGAAGTCAGTGACATATTGAGTGACTCCTCCCAATTTTCCAATAGCCAATAATGTTTAGCAAAAAACACAGAACACAAACACAAAAATGTCACAGCCAAAAAACTTACAACTGTTGGGGGCGGGATACTTCAGAGTCTAGAGAGCATTTGATTGGACAGAAAATCAGATGAGAAGCCGAAGTGCAGGGCGATATCATCAAAATTGTTGATCTGTATTGGTGGTAGAGAGAGACCATACATTTTGAGTGCATATATCATCTAAATGCAAATTATGTCATTATTTTGGAGTACACTAGCTTATGGATAACCTTAAGGCGAACATATTCGTACTAAAAGTCACAAAACTTCCATTTTGATTTCATGGGGACTTTAAGCAGGAGTTAACACTTACAAAATTACAAAATTGTTCATTCTTGTGTGTTGTCGTGTAAAAAGAACATATAATATATAAGAACATAATATCATAATAATAACAACATGTTGAAAGAAAAACGTGAAACTTTCAATGATTCTGACCACTTTTGCTATCCAGACGCTCTACATGCATGTGTGTGATCCTATTGGCTTCCCATTTTTCTTCTATCTTTCCATCTTCTAGTTGTAACAGTCTGTTTTAATACTACCTCATTTCCCACAACCTCAATTAAGCTCCTTCTTCATCTGTCAGTCTTTGGAATGACCTGTATGCATACATCAGTTCTAAGCTATAGTTTTCAGATCAATTTTTCTTCTTCCATAGTTGTTCCTCTGCTTCCTGGTTCTAAGTGTATTGTGTTTTCTGTTTTATTTCTTGGTTTATGAGTAAGGCTCTACCCTTGAATGTGTCTACCTGTTCCATGCTCACACTTGACACTGAAATAAAACAGTGGTTGTATATATACTGGCATGTTGTGTTAGTTATATGCTTGAAGTTCTACAGATAACAGCTAATCTGATTACTTTATACATTTATATGATTTCATATATAATAGATTTAATCTATAATTCTATGACAGAATACTTCTTGTAGGCTTATGTGTGTGTCTAATTACTTGTAAGTACAATGTTTTTATCATATCGTGCATACAGTAGGTATATATAAATAAAAATGTCTATTGATATATCCTGCTTAATCATGTGTGTGTGTAACTTGTTAAGCAAATTAGGTGGCATGGTCACTACATTGCTGGCTTGCCTGTAAAAGTGTACCTTTGTCACGCCATGGCCACTAGAGGCCACTGTGGCACTGCATTTGGAGAGACGTTTGGGTCACAGGTGGTACTGATTATGTGTGATTAAGTTCCTTATTTAAGTGCCTAAGTTCCCCGAGCGCATCGCTCGTGATTAAACTAGTAAACTTGTATTTAAGTTGAAGTCGGATGTGTTACATAGACTCTTGTAGCGGCAATGCCTATGTTATGTTAAGCTTCATGCTAAGCTTCATGTGGTTGTATGAGGACCGTGTTTACGTTGATGCGGAATATATTAATAAAGTCTTGATCTGCGCCTGCATCCTCCTCCCGAGTCTACGTGTCGTAACAGAATCACGAGCCTGAATTACGGACGCAGCAGATCATGGGGAAGAAATTAAACCGCCTCACCAGGGATGCCGCTGATGAACGGCGAGGAAGCCGAACTCGTAAGTCCATGCCAAGTATCCCCGCCTTGGATTCAATGCAATTTGCACAACGGCCTTTCGAGGATATGCCGGACAGGTACTATGGTTTTTTCGGGGGTCCGGATTATTTTGTGAGGGACTGTCAGAGCTATTTCTCCAGCCTGTGCGACCCGAAGCCAACCGAAGGACAATTTATTCGGTTTATCATGTCTCGCTTTTGTGGCACAGCTCGCACATGGGCACAGCGAATCGCGGCCATGAGACCCGGGGTGCTGGAGAATATTAAACAGTTTCTGGATTTGTTTTTGGAGGAGTTCGGAGAACCAGGGCAGAGCTACGACCTGGATAAAGTGCTGAGGGAAGTTATTTGGCCAACTGATGCTGGGCCCCTATTCCAAGTGCACTATGAGTGGATGAGACAGCGAGAGGAGGAAGACAGAGAAAGCACTGCACATCCTGTTAAGTCTCCAGTCCCTGCTATGCTACCCGTTCCAGCCACAGCCACGCCTCAAGCTCCAGTCACAGTCCCTCAGAGTAAAAAAGATTCTGGAGCTCACAGGAAGAAAGGCGAAGCTCAGCTGCAGGAGCTCCAACTTAAGCACAGCAAGAGTGAGAATCAGAAGAAGGAAATGGCTGAAAAGATGAGCAAGATGCAGCTGGAACTGGAGGGTTTACGCAGCACTCTGTCTGAAAGGGAGTCACAACTACAGACAACACAAGTTTTGCTGCATGAAGAGACACTCCAAAAAGGGTTTGTGAACACCCTGCTTGATCGATTTGAGAACGAACTGAATCAACTGAAGGCAGAGCTGAGGAGGAGAGAAAGCAGAAGGCTCTGGCTTTAGCAGAAAGAAAGAAGCTGGAGCTTGATCTGTCTGAGTGGGAGGCTCAACTCACCCAAACCAGCACAGTTTGAGATGAAGCACTGCACCGACTGAAAAAGGTACAGACCCAATTAAAGGATCAGTTGCGGGATGTGGATGAACTCTGAGCCACAAAAGAAGCTGCACGGAGCAGCGCCGAAGAGAGTGAACACAAAGTAAAGAGTCTGGAGGCTGAAAATGTGCGGCTACGTGAGGATCTGTATGCAGCAGATTGCAGTCCGAAGCAGGTTCTGCATGAGAGAAATGAGCTGCATGATGAAGTGACCAGCTGTAGCTCCAAAATCTCTGCGTTGAATGATGAGAAGCAGATGTTGGAGGCTCATGTTTCACAGCTGGAGGAGGAACTTGAGAAACAGGACAATATTGAACTAGTTAAGGAACAGTGGAAAAGGGCAAATATAAAAGTGGACATGCTGAGCACCGAGCTAGCGGGTGAGCGCAGCAAGGCTCAGCTGAGGGAGACTGCTCTGCAGCAGCTGGAAGAACAAAATAAGGATCTGACTGCTAAAGTACAGGAGCTGGAAGGCTCGATCAAAACGCAGTCTCAAGTCCACGACGTCCAAGTCCAGACCCAGTCTCAGGTCCACGATGTCCAAGTCCAGACCCACTCTCAGGTCCACGACGTCCAAGTCCAGACCCAGTCTCAGGTCCACGAGCAGCCTCCAGCTCCCGACTTCCACGAACAGCCTCCAGCTCCCGACGTCCACGAGCAGCCTCAAGTTTCGGATCTCCAAGTCCTGACCCAAGTCCCTGAGTACCCCGCCTGCCCAGCCAAGGAAGCTGTCCCAGAGATTTTTTTTTTTGGGGGGGGCAGGGACAACAGCAGAGCTCCAGTCTGAGGCCTATGGGGAGGCTTCAGCTGTGGAGCTCCAGCCTGAGGCCTACGAGGAGGCCTCTGCAGAGGACGCTGTTCCTCCTGCCTGTGTCGCCGAGGACATCGCTCCGCAGCCTTGTGTTGCCGGGGGCGGCGCCCAGCATTCCAGAGTTGCTGGGAGTGGCGCCTCGACTTTCGACCCCGGTGGAGGGGCAGCTCAACACTTCTGCTGTCCTGCTGAAGCAGCCTCTCTTCCCGGGGCAGCGAGAGACTGTTCCTATAGGTGCCCGGGACCCCCTTTTGGAGGGGGGTTTTTGGGTACTCCGGGAGAGGCACCCTTTGGAGGGGGGTACTGTCATGTTACGGCAACTAGAGGCTGCTGTGGCGCTGCATTTGGAGGGACGTTTGGGTCGCGCGCTTCTGGGTTAGGGCGCACGCTCACAGGTGGTAATGATTATGTGTGATTATGTTCCTTATTTAAGTGCCTAAGTTCCCCGAGCGCATTGCTCGTGATTAAACTAGTAAACTTGTATTTAAGTTGAAGTCGGATGTGTTACATAGACTCTTGTAGCGGCAATGCCTATGTTCTGTTAAGCTTCATGCTAGGCTTCATGTGGTTGTATGAGGACTGTGTTTACGTTGATGTGGAATATATTAATAAAGTCTTGATCTGCGCCTGCATCCTATTCGAGTCTACGTGTTGTAACAACCTTAAACATTGTTGGTCATATACTGTATAACATGTTTAAGTATATATGTGTGTACATTAAATCCATCCAAAGCTATGCAGCCGTCCAAAACAAGATTACACAAATCACAAGACTAATTACTATTTGTACAGTGGGGGAAAAAAGTATTTGATCCCCTGCTGATTTTGTACGTTTGCCCACTAACAAAGAAATGGTCAGTCTATAATTTTAATGGTAGATTTATTTGAACAGTGAGAGACAGAATAACAACAAAAAAATCCAGAAAAACGCATGCCAAGGAGCACAGCCATCAAGAAATAAAATTTCACATGCATTCTTAATATGTGTCTGGTGTGTTCTCTGAGGCCATGGTGCTAATCAAACTATTAAAGTGAATAATGCCATGGCGCTAACTAACAATGGCTATGGCACTAAAGTGGCACAAGGTAAAGATGGATATGTAGCTGACAGACTGACCCAAATGAATGAAGACTGTGGTGCCATCTGACCTAATTAAAACCAGGAGTTTATTAAGTAATAGGGCTAATGAGTGCTATAGTGTTAACTGAGCAATATCTAATTTAGAAAATAGAAATGTTTATAAACCTTGTCCAAATGTTTTTCACATTTTGAGTGAATGAAACCTATTTCTAAAGAGGTCTTTGTTTGATAATGTTTAATTGTCTTTCTTAATTGATATTTTTCTACAGTCGTTGTTTGAAACCTGCATCATCCAGGACCCCTCATGGACATGGAGCTTATATACGAATATATCGGGTAGGAATGTGTGAAAAATATGATGAATAAAGTCTCATTATAAAGTGCAGAATGTCCAAGTATTTTTCTTTAAATCTCATTTTCAACTCCATAACAGGTCTGGGTAATTATTATAATTTTTTTTAAATGCTGTTGTAACTCCTGAAAAGATGTTTTTTAAACTAATCTCTATCCATGAGATGTATATCCTATGTGCTATTACTACACAAAAGAATTTCAACACATTTGCTTGTACTGAGAAAAGAATAGAAAACCTGTCCAGTTAATTATATGGAGCCTGTGGGAAGTTTTCCATCAGTAAACATGTAAAACCTTTAAAACTACAACCATTACAGTCTTACAATGACACAGACATTAGAGAATGTCTTACCAAAGCTGTTCCTGTGTAGAATGTCCTGGCACTTACCATAAGTGGTAAATGTATAAGGTATATGAAATACAAAGTAAGGTGTATGAAAAACAATTGTGCTTCCATTATAATGATTTTTATTGTAAGTGAGTTTTGAGAAAATGGTTTTCCGTATTTTACTCCATACAAAGAAAAGTGTCAAAGGTTTGCTGGTAATTGCACATATACTAAAGATAGAGATTAGGTTGAAAAATGCTGGAGAATTTCTTTAAGATCTTATAACAATTTTTATCCTCATCATGAGACAGTATCTTTGTATTCTGACATGACTGTACTTTTAAATACAGACATTGTACCTGTTTATGAATGTGTTTTTTTCCATGCAGTAAGGATTACCTGGTCTCGTACGCTATTGGTGCCTTTGTGCTGTTGTGGGCTTTGATATGGCTGTACCGTGACAGCCTAGAAATTGACAAAATCAAAGAGAAGTACGTGTTCGTCACCGGCTGTGATTCAGGTTTTGGGAACCTGCTATGTAAACAACTGGACAAAAGTGGCTTCTGTGTGTTGGCCGGGTGCTTGACAGAAAAAGGAGCAGATGACCTGAAGAGAGTGACAGGATCTTACCTGAAGACCTGCATAATGGATGTTACTAGCACAGTTAGCATTCAGAACGCTGTGGAATGGACAAAAAAGGAGGTTGGAGACAGAGGTTAGTGTACAACACCAGGAATGTGTACAACTCCAATTCTAAAAAAAGTTGGGACGCTGAGTAAAATGTAAATAAATGTAAATTAAAACAGAATGCAGTGATTTGCAAATCTCATGAACCCATATGTTATTCAGACTAGAGCATAGAAAACATATCAAATGTTTAAACTGAGTAAATGTACTATTTTAAGAAAAAAAACAAGGTAATTTTTAATTTGATGGCCACAACGTGTCTCAGAAAAGTTGGGACGCAGCAACAAAAGGCTGGAAAAGTAATTGGGGCTGTAATAGTTATTGTTGTGTATAGTTAGTGGTCTTACTGGAACCTCGGCTTATTTTTAAAAAAAACAAAAAAAAAACAACTCTGAATATTTGAAAGTACTATCAGTTGTAACAAGACTTCTTGATATTTCGGAATGCTTATACAGTGTAGCTTATGTGGACCGTGTGTACTACACATAATACACTACTAGTGCATGGCAGTATTAAGACTGAGAAATTGGTTCTAAAATTGAACATTGTGTAAATAACTGAGTAATGAAGGAAAGTGTAAATGTGTAAAAGTGGCAGCTCATCCTTGGGGCAGTTGTGGCAGAGCCCCATCATGTACAGTATATCAACTGTTCAGCAAAGGTTAATCTTCATAAAGTTTTCATTCACGACCCCATACAGTATTAACAAATGAATTATATAATCACTCCAGGTCTGTTATAAGATTAGTCAGGACACTGTTGGGTTTCTGTGTGTAGAATATCATGACTGTGTTTAGCTGCTGCTGAACAGGGTGATGGGACAGGGAAGGGGTGTGAGCCCCCTGCCGGACATTCACACCCTCTATACAATAAGATGAAATGGACAGCACTAAATCTTTTTTGATTGTACAACACTGTATGCAACTGCCACAATAAAATTATCAAATTTAAGCCTAGTAGGCTAGACATTAAAAAAAGAGAAATATTATGGAAAAACTACAAATTCTTAAAGCCCTGAGTGTCTACTTTCATATGAGCCATTAACCATTACTGTGTAATCACAAATAAATTTTATTTATTTGAACATGGGCAACCACAAAACAGGTTAAAATTCCACTTTTTTGTCCTAAGGGTAAAAAGAATTCAGTTCTGTTAAAATACTACTAAGTACCACTTTTTGACAGATATAAGCTGATGCGATATGAATTTGATTGCCTTTTCAGATTGTGGGGCAGTGTTTAGCTAACACAGTATTATTTTTACACGTAGTGGTTAAAAATGGGAACTGCAACAAGCACTAATATTGTAGAGGCCCATTAGGACAGAAATCTTTCTGCCCCATGCTCAGGGGAAGAGCAGCAGACAGAAAAGTTAATAAAGCTGACAGACTAATCTAGTTTAAAACAATCCCTCTTGTTCAGTTCATTACACACCCACCAATTGTTTTTTTCTTATACACCTTCTCAGTCACTGCTGATGACATATTATGGAGGTGTCAGTGAACCCAGATGAATATTATTAGCCTTAATGTGCACAAATATATCGGTTGTGTCAATCTGTGTCAATCATCTGACATGACTAGAAGGAAATCAGCTCCTTTTTCATATCGTCCTGTGTGTTTTTCTTACAACCATTAGTGGTTCTGTTCCAAATTTGACAAAAGTCCATTACAATCTGACCAAAGCTTATATTAATGCCTCTTATGCTATTGAAATAAAGGGGTTGGGTCATAAAGTGCATAAAGAATGCACTTTATGACCCCAGTTATTCCATCATCCTAAAGCATAATGAACAAACGTTTAGGCACATTAGTTATTTTTAAAGTTTTACTGTGCAGCTAGAAAGCTAATGGAGCTAACAAGTATTCTAATTATTTGTTTAATTATGGAATTATATCCTCTAATATCTGTGCTGTAAATATTTTTCCAGACAGCATCCAGTTCTTCAGTAATGTCAGAATAAGTTAATGTATTGAACACATGTCATTTGGGTAACTTAACGATGTTGCTTGAAGGAAATAAGTGAAGATTTGGGCTAGTATTTGTGTAAAAGATTTAGGGAAACAGGCGAATCCATTACAGTACTTGTTTTCTACAATAGCATGGTAGCTCTGATTCAAAACTAAAGAAGCAAACTCCAGACTGTCAGACTTAGGCAAGTTAGATGCAGATTAAACCAAAGCTATAGTACAGGAAATAGTTCAGGCGATTAGACATCAGACTGGATTGTGATAAGACAAAATCAATAGCTAGGCCAACACTGACAAAACTGGACAAGTAAGGAACAATGATCTGTCTGAATTGTGTAAAGCAATATGTATGATTGGGAATGGGTGTGTCTAATCAAAAGTGATAGAGCTTGTGGATGAGGATGTGTGTCATCTTATAGGTCATGGTGTTGTTTGTAGCTCGTGGCTTGGCTGAGGATCATGGGAGTTGGAGTTCACAGTTTCAGTGGTGACACTCATCCTTAGTCATGTTACGTACAAAAACAATTTCTTGGATAAACATCTACATTTGCAATAAGTTGGATTTGCATTCTTTGTAAATAGAGATTGTTTATGTTTGAATCACTCAATATTGAATTGATTTTCACAGACTTACATGATGACTTAAAATATTAAGATTCCTAATAGAGGAAAATAGCATTATGCAGGTGAAATATGCCAACTGGTTTATTCATTGTTGGCTGCATTGTTGTTGTTTTTTTGAGTGAATTATTATTATTTTTTTAGTTCTCAACAGATTTGTGTTTATTGTATTGTCAGGATTGTGGGGGATCGTGAACAATGCAGGACGTTCATTACCCATGGGTCCTTCGGAGTGGATGCAGATTGAGGATTTCCAGAGCACTCTAAGGGTCAACATGATCGGTGTGATTGAAACGACCATGAATTTCCTGCCACTTGTCAAGAAAGCCCATGGACGAATTGTTAATGTGGCTTCAGTGCTGGGAAGAGTGGCAGCTAACGGAGGTGGATACTGCATTTCCAAGTTTGCAGTGGAATCCTTTTCGGATTGCCTCAGGTATTTTCAAGCTAAGAGTGAAAAAATCAAAGGGGTGCAACAACACAACAATGCTAAAAGAGATGTTAAAATATGACAATCAGTAGAGGTAAACCATGAAAATCAGTAATATGTGAAAATCAGTAAAATGTGTTAATTGCTTCTATAAACACATGAAGTACTTTTACTATGAAAGTACTTCAAACCAGGCCAGTGAAAAGGCATAAAATAAGGATCTACCTGTGTATGTGCCTACATCAGCAGTTAAACTGATACTCCAGCATTTTCAACCTAATATATACCATATCTGCAGTATGCTGTATGTCTGATTATCACATTGTCCAATTTTTAAAATATGTTTTTCTGTACTGAGAAAAGAAAAGATAAAAGAACACCTTAACCTCACATTTTATGGATGAATCGATGTATTTGATTTAAAATTAATGGATTATTTAAAATCCTTTCATAAATTCTTCAGCCAATTGTAAATCTGTAAGTCTTCTGTAGGTCTAGGCATTTTCTGTCTGTTTGTGCATAGAAACCACAAAACATTTTGCCTGTTTTTGCTGTATTGCTCCAGTTTTGGAAAATTGGCTAAAACCGCATCAGGAAGATTCTTTCTCATATAGCTTATTCTGAGAACCTTAATGTTAAAAGTTGTATTTTTGAATTGACAACTGATGCTTGACCTCTGTTATACATGTCTCAATTCTGCAACACATGCAATAACCACACATATGCAGTAAAATGATAAATGGTAAATGATAGATAAGCTACAACAACATCTTGCGTTTACAGTCCCCTTTGAAACTATTGGAAGGGCAATGCTGATTCATTGGATTTTGCTGTAGACCGAATATATTTGGGTTGAGATTGAAAGATGAATATGAGAAAATAGTTTAGAATTTCAGCTTTTATTTTCTGGTATTTATATGTAGATGTGTTAAACGACATACAGTGGATATAAAAAGTCTTCACACTCCTGTTAAAATGGCAGGTTTTTGTGATATAAATGAAAGCACAATCACTTTTGTTGTGAAATTGCAACATGAAAGTACCAAACACCCAGATGTGTTAAGGATTAATTGTAGTTTATAAGAATTAGATGGTGCAATGAATTCATCATAAATAACATAACTTCAAAACTTTGTTTCAGGAGGGACATTCAACATTTTGGAATCAAAGTATGTATAATAGAACCAGGGTTCTTCAAGACCCAGGTGACAAGCCTGGAACCACTTGAACGGGAACTTCATCGCCTGTGGAACCAGCTGACGCCTGACGTGAAAGAAAGTTACGGAGAAAAATATCTGGATAAGTGTAAGTACACCTGATATTATTTATTTATATATATGATTTTAAATGACAAACTTCTCTTGGACACTTTGGATGCCTAACTAACCCCAGTTTAATTTTTCACATTTGATCTAAAGTCACATTTTTCCAGCTCAGTTTGTTATGTGATGGTTTTTAGCTGGTTTAATAACATAGTAAAACCTTTTAGCCACAAAACATGCTTGCTAAGTTAGCTAATTATCAACCTTATTAGTGTTATATTTATGTTAAAGTGAAAAGAAACCATGAAAATTCATGGTTATTTATGGTATTATATTGTGACATGTTTGATTACTGTTAAAAAATCCAGCTCATGACTGGTTGAACTAGTTTGCGAACACTTATTAATTAGGCAGCTAGCTATCAGCTAACAGAGATGACAGGAGGACACTGGGCTGATTTAAATTTGGAATTATTAATGAGTACAAAGGTATAGAGGTTCTAGGCAATTTTAATAGGGTCTTAGATAATTAAGCAATATGCTGTTGTACATAGATTATTTTTTAAATAGTTGTAAAATGACATTCATGACTACTACTAAAAAAAAAGCTATTTTATCTGCACCATGTATTCAGAGTTACCAGGCTCATGGTTTAAATGCCAAATTGGACACATTATGGGATAAGGTTGTGGGTGGAAAAAGTCCATAAAAGTCCACCGCCACCAAGGTTTAATTTTAAAGTAAATAATCAGAATTAAATCTAATACATTTTATAAAGAAACATAGGCTAAAGAAGATGTAAGTGTAGACGGTGCATCTATTATGTACCGAACCTTTTCTGTTGTAAGATACTGCATACTGCAAAGACTGAGAGATGTACAGTGAAGTGAAATTATGGAGTGGAAAATGGTCGTACCATAGCAAACCAGAAATACATGCTCACCAGAGTGTACAACTCTTCCACAGTAAGGCTGAGAAGAAAAAAAACGGCCCAAATTTGGACTAGTTTCTTTTTTTGTGTGTGTTTTTGTGACATAATTGGACTGGAAATTTTGCTGAGACCTGGCAACCCTGCATATATTATCACCAGCTTACAAATTACCAAATGGTCCATGGTGCTTTGTGAGCCTTCAAAAACACTGATCATTTCTTAAGTACAATGTTTTCCTGTTCTTTTTTTCCTGCTCTCAATCCAGATATTAATGTACAGAGGTTGATTATGAATACTATTTGTGATGCTGATCTGAGTAAAGTGACCAACTGCATGGTGCACGCTCTGTCTGCTGCTCATCCAAGGACCCGATACAGTGCTGGATGGGACGCCAAACTCCTCTGGATCCCTCTGTCTTACATGCCAGCTTGTGTTATTGACATTGCACTAAGACTGGTGTTGCCTCGGCCTGTCAAAAGTGTTTTATAGATCCAAACTTAAATTTAAATTTATCATACCCAGTGCTAACTAGATAATCTAGATAGGGGATTAAAGTAGTCTACTCAAAAGAACAGTTTATTTACACAGTATTTAAATGATGCAAAGTGACTAATCTTGCCTGTGAATATTTTTGCCTTGTTTGATGAAGTTGAGAAATTGCTATGCTACAGTTGACATCTTGATCCCTTCAAAATTGCCTTATCTGCCAGTAAACCAAAAATGTCTGAACAGTTTTTTTTTATAACCACCCTGTGCCTTTTTCTCACTATACTTTTACTGGCTGAGCAACAACAATATTTAATGAAAGTATAATACAAGTTTTAGAAACACTAAATAAATAAAACCATACTTTAATACAACTAAGTAATGTTTATGTTAATGAAGTTACTAATGTATATACTAATGTATAAGTGTAAATACAATCAAATGAAACAATATTATCAACACTTCAAAAGGTAAAATTGTCAGGATACAACTAATTGTTCAACATTGTGTATGCTGTTTTTATTCAAAATGATTCATCTTAATATACAATATATAATATTTTTTGTCTGACTCCTCTTAAATTCATCTTGCATCCATTACCTAAATGCACATCTTAAACAACCTTTTCAGAACCTTGTAACATAGCCAATGGTTTAAGTTTTCTAGATGTTTATGATTGGTGGACTATTGTAAATAATGATTGAACAATAATCTTAGAAAATTATAAGGTATAATTCTGCCAAAAATCTCATTTACCATTTAGCCCAAATGTAGTTAATTATACAGGACATGTCTGGTGTCTGATCTTTGCTTCATACGTTTTGCACCAGAACTATCAGGCTAAAGTCATGGGGTATAAGTCATTAGACATTCACCTCATACTATGTCAAGTTGTTAGTTACGTCAAACAGATGACACACTGTGATCTATAAAACCAGACAGAACTACATGGCAGATCTTAAAAAATTGGTAATCACATAATTCTTTAGCACGTGATTGCAAGGTAAGGGTTTTAACTGAAACGGCTAATAGTGGATGGGATGGGGCTCAAATGTAATCCTCCCACCTCCCAAAAACATGTGCATATAAAACAAATTTGTATAAAACTGGAGAAATCGAAGAAAACCACATGGACATTGGGAGAGGAAGCATATAAGTGTAACCTGCACTCCCAAATTTCTGCTTTTAAATATGAAAATAACCACAGAAGAATTAAACAATTATGTTATTAAGTAATAAAAAATAAAATGGAAAAGTTTAAAGGATTAAAAACTACTGCACCTGACCACAACTGTACCAGCGGCACATAATTACAACCAAAAAAAGTCACCTGTATACTACGTGTACTTGGAAGAAAAGATCGATATTCAGTCGGTAAATAAACAAAAAGTGTCAGAATATTTAAATAAGTACTGTATTTATTTAATATGTACTATTTCTAAGTCCCTGTTGAAATGTATTCAAATGTGTGATATTGACCATGTTGACTGCATTGTACTAAAGGTCAAATTGTCCTTGTGACTACCGGTAATCTCTTCTATTGAAGCATGTGTTCAGATGACACTGCAATGGATTTGATATAAAAAACAAATGATGAAGTTTTGCACTAACTTGTGAGTCCATGCCAGCTCGAGTGCACACTGCCATCAAAGCAAAAAAAGGGGTCATTGCAAAAACTTCTCAGAGTCAGCCTGTCTAAGATACTCTTTTCATACCCAATCATGTTACTGACCTGTTGCCAATTAACTTAATGAATTACAAAATGTTTCTCTAGCTTTTTCTGTTTAGTAACACTAACTTTTCCAGCCTTTTCTTGCACCCAACTTTTTTGAGACATGTTGCGGCCATCAAATAAAAAAAATACCTCATTTTTTTCCTTAAAATGGTGTGTTTTCTCAGTTTAAACATTTGATATGTTTTCTCTGTTTTATTGTGAAGAACATATGGCTCTGCTCCAACTGCCCCATGGATGAGCCGCCACTTTTGCATGTTTACACTTTCCTTCATTACTCAATTATTTACACAATGTTCAATTTTAGAACCAACTCTCAATTTCTCAGTCTTAATACTGCCATGCACTAGTAGGGTATTATGGGTAGTACACCAAAGCTACACCGTATAAGCATTCGGAAATATCAAGAAGTCTTGTTACAACTGATAGTACATTCAAGTATTCAGGAGTTTTTTCTTTCTTTCTTTCTTTTTTTAATAAGCCGAGGTTCCAGTAACACCACTAACTATACAGTACAATAACAATTACAACCCCAATTATTTTCCAAGCCTTTTGTTGCCTCGTCCAAACTTTTCTCAGACGTGTTGCGGCCATCAAATTACAAATTACCTTATATTTTTCTTAAAATGGTTTATTTATCAGTTTAAACATTTGAGATGTTTTCAATGTTCTAGTCTGAATAACATATGGGTTCATGAGACTTGCAAATCACTGCATTCTGTTTTGATTTACATATATTTACATTTCACACAGCGTCCCAACTGTTTTTGGAATTGGGGTTGTCCTAAGAAACTCTTAAATTCATGCAAACATCTCAAAGCTTCTACTTTACACAAGTTATTTTCAGTAATACAGTTTGTAATGAAATTAGTCAAGCTGGGCCAGCACTGCTTCACAGTCCAGGTCCACACTGAATCGACTGTACAAACAGAATTGATCCGCACACGTAATAATCCTGCAACTTTGTGGATAAACACACATGACCGTCAGTCACTAGAGGTGAGTCTAGTTGTAATGAACCGGGTGTAAAACTGGACTATAAATAGCAACTGTATACAGCTAGTGCATATAAACATAGCTGCAGCTGTGTGCCGCACGTGTGCACTACTCTTCCGCACGTGCCCCTTCTGAAAAGTGCAGACACTGTCGACAAACTCTTTGTTTAAGCTTCGCCTGTCTGGACGTGCATGATGATGATGATGATGCACTGTTTGAGGACATTTGGGAGGATTAGTGTCGGAATGGCGGAGGTTCTTGTTAAAAATGGTGCTAGAAGTGGCGCACTGGGCTTGTACTGCGAGAGCGCGCGACGAGTCTCGCGCCAGGGGCGGTGTTTCAGTAACGGTTCTTCACAGCTGTACATCAGCAAGGCAACTACTGAACATACTGAACACCCCTTAACAGAGGGGTAAGTTAAGACATTACACAAAAACAACATGGAGTTCAACAGCCACGAACAATGTTTTAATATTAATATCTTAATATTCACAGTTTTATATGAACCTCTATCTAACCATAGTAGAAATATGTGTGGTGGCCTGGGAAAACCCTGCACAAAGCCCACTTATGACATTTTCTGCTGTGTGTAGTTCTGAAAAACCAGGCTGCAAGTTTTCCTGGACTGAAATATGTTTCTCTTGTTGTGTCTTTTTCAAACAAACATAAAGATTTGAAAGTCTCGTTACCCCCAAACGTGAAAAGAGAGAAAAATCTAACTCCTCTGAAACACACACCACCTATACATGCATACCTTATCTATTTATGGTACTGACTATTTATTTATGTATTATTTTACAGTGGGGAATGAGATATACTTTGGTTGTTAGGATCAGTCTCTGTCTCATCACCTGAGGTCAAAGTCACTCAGAGCATTTAAACCTGAGCCTCATCATTGCCTTCATCATCGTTGTTGGATACAT
>JAOUWY010000001.1:21381575-21393776 GCA_025728095.1 Prietella phreatophila | reverse complement strand
CCAATTACTTTTGTGCCTGTGAAAACAATATTTTTGTTAAACTGCTTGAATTAAAGCTGAAAGGCTACACTTCAATACAATCTTGATTGCATCAATTCAAATTCATTGTGGTGGTGAATAAAGGCTAAATGACAAAAATTGTGTCACTATCCACATACTTATAGACCTCACTGTATGAGTACAAATATTACAAATTACAAATATTATAATGCTCTATTCCAGATGCAGCAGTCTAGCTCTGGACTGGTCATTTGCTTTAAAAGAGAGTCTAAAACTTCTTTTCTTAAACATACAGAACACAACCCACAGAGGGTTAAATATGGGAAGATTATTTGGCATGCATTAGATACGGAAACTGCAGTGGAGCTACAGGCAGCTGGTTATACTTGCTAATTTATCTATACTTTCCTGAGAAACATCATCAAAATCCACACCTGGAGTCAGAACCCTGGCACACAAGGTGAACCAGGATAAATCAATAATCTTGTCTGTAACTGCAGCTGTACAAAATTGCAAAAAGCACACCAGAATTCATGCTGAAATGCATGGACTTGTGCTCTTAGGAGAAATGTTCTTGCAAAGTTATTTTTAAGAACTTGGAGGACTGATAAAATTTGTGTAAGAGTTTTTAGAAGTGGTGAATACTTGCTTCCAGCTTCACAGGCTAATGTTGCTCACAGTGGTGGCTTATTGGTTAAGAGTCTGGGTATGCTGCCACTGTTGGGCCCTTGAGCAAGGCCCTTAACCCTCTCTGCTCCAGGGGCGCTGTGCCATGGCTGACCGTGCGCTCTGACACCAACTTCCTGACATGCTGGTAAGAAAACAGTTTCACTGTGCTCTACACTGTGCTCTATTGTATATGTGCCCAATAAAAACTCATTATAACGACCACCGCTCATAGTCCATGCTTGAGTTGTGTTTGCTGAAAATGTTAACTTAGTAAAGTAGCTAAAGTTACCACAGGGCATTTTTATGAAGAGGGTCATTGTTAGCAAGCTTAGCTTTCCAGAACCTCTGAAACAAAGTTCTATATTAGGAGTTGCTAGAACCAAATGAGCAAACACAGTATTTGACAAATTCTGTCTAGTATTTTGTAATGTATTTTTTTTCTAAAGAATTTTTGTTTAACCTACTATTTAGGTCAACTTTAAACTGAAAAAGTATGCCTTGTTGGCTAGTACTATGTTTTTACACTTTTACCAGCAGCTACACTGCTGCATCTGGAATAGATCATTATAATATTTTTAATTTGTAATATTTGTACCCATACAGTCAGGCTCATAAGTATTTGGACAGCGACACACTTTTATCATTTTGCTTTTGTTCACCACCACAGTGGATTTGAATTTAAAGAATTATGGGTTTTTTCAGTTTGCTCTCTTTAGCATGTGACCCAATCAATGCAGCCTCAAATTGCACTTCCGCGTAGTTTTTATTATTTGTGTTCTTCAGTGTTCGAACTGAAGGTGAATAGGGAGTGAAAAATGAAACTAAGCGAGTATTTGATCACGTGAATAAGAATGTGTACTATTAAACACTCCTAAGTGTTGTGTTAAAATTGTTAAAATAGTTTTTATTACTAATATTATTCATAGCTCTGTGTAAGACCTAGGATTTTTCTTTATCAAATTAGACTTCAAACAAAGTTTCGAAGCTTCAGTTATGAATAAAATTCCTTTCACTATTTACGGGGCTATCATGCCATATTTTCAAGTTAGCGCCGCTCACTGAGGGAATCTGTGTAGACATTTAATACTTGTGCCATATTAATATTGACATTTTGTATTAGTAGTAGTTATAGATATTACACAATTTTCCTCTTATTCTATGCAGTCTCATAAATGAATCACAATTATGCTGCAGATTTTCCAAATGATATAAAATTGTTCCTTTTTTTGTAACTTAATGTTTTGGATACCATCAATACAAACATGGGCACACCAGATATTTGCACAAGGGTATTTATTTCCTGAAAAGGGATTTTTCTATGACAAATCTGTGAATGTGTGAGGTATTTCTAACAGTGTTTCGGTGTGATCTATAGCCTGTCGATTGTCACTGGATGATCCCAAATTGCCACTGCTACACTGGCAGAAACATTCTCTGCTGCTGAAAGTATTTGTCTGAAAATAGGTGCAATTTCCTTTAACTCACTAGGACATCTTTGACCTATCCCTTTGACCATTTTTGTGCCATTATCAGTTAGGAATCTTGATAGTATAGGACCAAAATGGCATTATTCTCTCTGAGAGGCTTGAGGAATCCTGGTCCTAGTCAAGAAAAAAGGTACTGGAAAAAGAAAGGATTTTGGAGAACAGCTAACTACAGTATACCTAAGTGATTAAACAGTTCATGCAGTCCTAATCCTTCCTTAACTTGGGATTTTATAACATTGACATCACCTGCTTTATTCATGTGTGTGGCACCTGTAGTCTCGACTCATATCTTTAGTAAGTATGAATTTGGCAAAAATGTGCCTGGATCTTGAACTGAAGCTTTCGGGTCTTCATTCATTAGGAGCAAGCAGAAGATTAACACAGCCTCTTTGTCATCAATCAGTACGTTAATGTGCTGAACTTATTGGTTAAGTACAGAAAAGTAGTGTGGAGACGAGAATCTGATCAGAGAGTTCTTAATTTGAAATAAACACTTTTTTAAAAAACATTTTAGTGTTAAAAAATGACTGAAAATTGGAAGCCGGTATTTAAGTGTCAAACAGTATTTTAATATTTTGCTTGACTGAATCAGATGAACTACTTAACATCTGAGTTGCTAATAGTCTAAAAACAAAATACAGCTGTTATTAAGCTGGAAGAATTAACCTCAGTTCATTGATTTAATGGTTAAAATAACAGGTCAACACAAATAGGAAATCTGTGATGAGCCAGTAACGATCAACACTTACCACTTTCACTGCAAAATGACAGTGAAGAAATTGCCGAACACAAGTTAACCCTGATAACAGCAATCTCAGGCAAGACATGGAATCAGAAATTGCATTTGGCTCCCTTTTGGCCTAAAATGGACACGTTGCTTTGCTTTTTGATTTTTGGGCCAAAATATAAAATGCAGCTGAATAAAGTTGTATGCCTTAGCAATAATCGAATGTCAAAAAGATTTTTTATATTTAATCTTTATGGAACTGGTGTGGATCTACTCACAGACTAGCTTACACTCTCAGAAATATCAAACTGTACTTCTCCTTGTTGTTGGGGTGGATACCACCACCAGGGATACTTGTTTTCCATCCATATATCCATCTTCTACCACTTACTCCTTCTTCAGGCTTGCGGGGGAACCTGGAGCCTATCCCATGGTGCATCAGGCACAAGGCGGGGTATTAAAGCCTTAGTCTAAAAGTTAATTATAGTCGCTTCATGAACTTTTGCAAGTAAAAAAAAACAACCCTTTATGGCAATACCCCAGTAGCAATAGAAAGTACATTTTGATACCTTTATTTCTGAGAGTGTTGGTTGCAGTTTAGTGGCCCCTATTATTATTACAGCCTCCTGATTGGTTAGACATGTTTTAGAAATTGGTTTAAATTTTAAAAAATAAATAATTCACAAGTTCATGATTGGTTATGGGATGAATTTGTAAAGGATGAGCCCAGACCAGTCTGTTTTGATCAGCCAGAGATTGGAAACTGTTAGAGCAGTTGGAGTTGAATATTGTAACTGACAATCAGTGAGAAGGCCCCAGACTCCAGATCAAGTTCCATCTGGAGGAAATTGAAGTGTTAAACCTGTTTTTTTTTTTTTTAATTTTCAGCCTGACTCTGCACGTGTGTTGGTGCATGACTCAAATCTTAACATATCCCATCAGTAGCCAGTAAAAAAACACAAAAACACAAAAACAGGCCCCTGATGCATCTCTGCCCATCAACATGGAATAGCATTTTATAATAGTATTATGAAAGCAAGCTCTATTGCTCTATATGTCCTCAATGTCATTTCAAAATAGGTTAGACATATCTGTAACATTTATAACATTACCAGAACCTCCTTCTAACATTTCTGCATAATGCTATAGGGATTTCTGTCTAGCAGACCAAAATCGAATGTCCATTAATGTTATGGGGATGTTCCTTGTTAACTCACTTCCTCCATCTTATTTTCACTCCCATCTGCACACACATTTGCCACTAGAAGGAGCTTTTACAAGCCAGGAGCTTCTCTAAGTCTTCCCTAAGTATCAAAATTGTTCACATTTCTGGGAACTGATAAAAAATAATAATAATTGTTTTTTTAAATTTTATTTATTTATTTATTTATTTATTTATTTATTTTTACCTTTTTGTATTGCTGTAACTATCTACATATATGTCACTTCCTGTTTAGAACAACTCATCAAATTTGTTTTGAAAGTTTTTATGTATGCTTGTTCAGTTGTGCCCTAAATGGATTCTCACATCTTATATATCTGATGTAATGGGAATGTCAGAGTAATGACTCACTTTTTGAGACAGCTTTCATACTGAATGTGATTGATGTGGTGAAAAGCCATTAAATGATATGAGTTTGTTCAAGATAAGCGTGAAATCTAGGGAATTCTAATGACCATAACAATCACTTCATCAGATCACTCAATCATGGCTGTGCATTAGCAGCATAAACAAATAAGAATCTGGACCTGCTGAAGAATTTCTTTAAGAAAACAAATGATTCACTATATTTCTATTGGCAGGCTGTTTTATTTTCCACCAATCATATTAACAAAACCTTTGTCTGGGAAGTTTGAGATCATGAATTAAGTCCTGATTGAACTAAAAATTTGCCTTTATTGTCATTATACATGTACACTGTAGCAATATCATGAGATGCTTTTCTGAATATATTGAAAGGAAGTTTATTGGTCAGAACTGGGTTCAGGATCTTAGTGCCCTAGTGCGATTAACGGTTAAACAGCAATAGTGGAGCATTGATGGTCCTGGGATTTGAACCCTAAACCTTTCAATTAGTAGCCCACATTACGTCAGTTGCTGTATTGACCATGGGTGAAGTAAATCCTGGAAACTATTCAGGACTTCTTTGGTTATAAGTGTATTCAAAGGTGAAGCATTTTATGGTGAAATATTTTCAGTGCCCACGATATTTACCATAATGACCTGAGCTCTGAAATGACAGAAATTTGACAATATGCAAAAACAATGTTTTAAAAGGGGCATTTTTTTAATCCCCTAGGTGTGAATGAGTAGACTGAGACACTAATTCAGGCATACTAATTCAGGTTCATTATGGTTCTATAAGTGGATTAGGATCATAACATTCATGTTTTATCCACAAGTATAACTTTTGCTGTTTTAGTAAAAAACAAAACAACAACAACAACAAAAAAAAACCTGACATCATATTTGATCTTTATAGAAAGACCTTCTATCTTTATCTCTGTCTCTCATTTTGTACTTCAGATCTATTTATATTTTTTAACTAGTTGGTATATTATTAACATTCACATTAACCAAAGCAAAAGCAATATCAGTATATTGTTACAGACTAAGTTAAATCAATTAGATATTTCTTTGATCATTACACTAAAGCACATACTCGACATCGGTGTCAAACTAATTTTGGTTCAGGGGTCACATGCAGCCTAATTACATGTAAAGTGGGCCAGGCCAGTAAAATTATAGCATAATTACCTATAAATAACAATAAGTCCATGCTTTTCCCTTTGTTTTTGTGCAAAGAAACACAAGTACATCAGGAAAATCTTCATATTTAATGAAATATCCTTTTACAAAAGATATCATGAACAACTTCAGATTTCTTAAGACAAACATGTAAAATTTGCTTCTGATTATCATTTACATGTGCGCATTACAACTGGCCATAGTGTTTGTACAAATGCAAAAAACTTTACGTCACAGGTATTTGGAACTGAAAAATATAGAATTGCACTAAAATTTATGGCATTGCATGAACAATAGGATTCCACCAAACCAAACTCTTCTGTAGTGAAACTGTTGACTAACATCGTCTGAAGTAGCATTTTAGAGAAGTTTGTCATGTCTGGACTACTTTGTTTTTGCTCCTGAAACTTGGCATCTTTTGGTCTGCACAAGTGCATCAATATCACACCTCATGTCCTGAGTAGCAGCCAATCTCAGAATGTAATTTAAGTGCTTGTGTGTGAGCCTTGAGCACAATTTTGTTTTATTGATGTTCATTACTGAGAAAACTTGGTCACAGAAAGAGGTTGTCCCAAACATGCACAACATTTTTGTGGCCAGGCTGTTAATTTGGGATACCCTGGCAAGAGATAATGATAAAATGTGTCTAAGCCCACTGAGGAAAATTTGTCGTGTATCCACTTTTCTCCTTTTTGACAAAGACATTTTGGTTAATGAGGGTATGTGGGGGCAAGAAAAAAATAGAGTACACTACACCGTTATAACAAACAGCAGAAGGCACTTTGCTACCATCTGCTGTTCGGTCTGAGTCCCAGAATTGTGCTGCCTTCTACTCTGTCTAAAACAGTGCGCCCCTAGCGGATAATTTAGGAATAGAATTTTATTAAAAATTTCTAGTTCGTGTCTTTTATGCATTTTTTCACTTTCAGAATTCATTCTGCGGACCGGATTAAGCCCCCTAACTGGCCGGTTTGGGCCCGCAGGCCATACGCCTGACAGCCCTACTCTAGGACATAAAACTGAGCCTCTAGAAATCCAAGGCTACTTTCATGGGCCAATCCAATTTGCTAGCTATAAAGAAAGTTTGAGCTGAGTTTTATTAAAGAACAGTGACATACTTTCAAAGTTTAAGAGAAATTGGAATCCTTATTTCTTTTGATTTCCTGTGCTTTCAGACAATTATGTGACCATGAGAGCATAATTATCATGGAGAGGGGGAAAAAAAATAGAAGGAAGATCGCAAAATCTATTGGCAAAAGAATATGAAAAACAGACCTACCATTTAGTTGTGCGTCATACAGGGCCCATAGAGTGTCTGTGTAGAGCAGAAATATAATGGGCACTTGTGTGAGAATTCCTGTTTTCATAATCATTTATGTTAGACTCAAAGACATTTTAGATGTTGGCGGAAAGAAAGTCATAATTAGGTGAAGTTGAAGTCAGAGAAATGTTCATTGACATTGACTTTGGGATTGGCTTAAATTACTTCTGTTTCTACCTTTAGCCCATCTCTTTAAAAAGAACGTCCTGTCAGATTTTCCTTCTGCGCCCCATTAGGGCCGAACACGTGATCTCCACAAACAATGGCGCCTAAGACGACCAGGGACACTACCGTTGCCATCATCATTGTATTTTTGTTAATTAAAGCAAAAGTCATTAAATCAGTCTGCATTTTGGATTATGCTGTTATCTCTGCCTATTAAAGAGATAGTCGTCCTGCACGGTAATTGAGCCTGCTGTAACACGTATGGAAGGGCCATTGGGTGGGCTTGGCCAGAGACCATGTCTCTCACAACACTTTCACACGGATTTGTTGGCTTTCTTTTCTTTTTCTCTCCATCCCAATGGGCAGGAGGGATGAATCCAAAGTACACTTGAAAGGAAAGGAAGTGGTGGGGATGTTTTAATTAAAGATGTTTGTTCTTGATAGTGCACCATCTCTCACCATTCGGATTCCCATAAACGAGTACAGTGCGAGGGAGGAAATTGAGGTTTGAAAGTTAATGGCTTGCGGTGATGGGCTCCGAGATAAGAACTCTTAGGGGGCGTTCACTGCTGCTTTGCTCCTGCCAATGTTTTAATGTGGACAAAAATAAACTGTGCTTGGATTTTGTGCAAACTTTTGAATTATAAGGAGCTGCTAAATGACTCGGAAAGACTGGAATATGGTACATTAATTTTCAAACTTTTAATTTATTAGTGAGTAAACTGTGATGTTGTCCAGGTTTCTCAGCTATACATGAACAATAATAGGAGTCAGGAACCATGTGTCATGGCTTTCAGTATATCACATGAATATCACATGATCTG
Organism: Prietella phreatophila; assembly: GCA_025728095.1. Lineage (NCBI taxonomy): Eukaryota > Metazoa > Chordata > Actinopteri > Siluriformes > Ictaluridae > Prietella > Prietella phreatophila. The sequence continues at coordinate 21,385,834 of JAOUWY010000001.1, read as the reverse complement.
CAACATAATAAAGCAGTGGCTTTCAAGCAGCAAGTATTGTATGTGAACAGTGATATGTGTTCAGTAGTTTATCTTTCATTTTGACCTCTTTGAAAAGTAGACCACCCTGCCGTAAAGATCTTGAAGCAGATTTCAATTGGCTTTAATAATGATAATAATGATGATAATAATAATAATAATGGGGGCTTAGTGGATTTGCCTCGCATCTCTAGGGATGGGATAGTTTTGGTAGGTAATTTAGTTCTGAGGAATGAGTCGTCTATTTTCTCCTCTTATCAACCTCTCTGCTCCAACTCTTTCTCTGCAGGTATCATCCTCTCCTGTACTGTCACATCCATGACAGCAGCAGGAGCATTGTTATGCCAGATTAACTAGGAGGCCATCAGATAGTTGGAAACACAAAAACATGAGAAGAGCTTCTTCCACAGTTGATAGCAACCCGCTGCTGAGGAATCACAGCAGGAAGGAAAGGAAATGAGGAACAGATGCTGGTTTTCATGTCGGGGGTTTCGGCTACCAGTCCAGCATTCAGACATCCACATGAAGAGCAGATTGTGTGCACAGGAACTTCTTCCCACTGTTTCTTCGGTTCACTTTGTCCACCACAGTGGAAAATAAACAAGCACACTCAAAAAACCTCAGCAAATGAGGATTTCAGGATTTCAGGAGCTTGTTTCAAACACTGCAGTGATGTGAGAGGTGCAGTAGTAAGGGGCTCAGTAGGCCAAAATTGGAGCTACTACTTGAGTATCAACAAAACCCATCATAAAATCCATCTCCTAGACAATTGGTCCTTCTTAAAATGCCTTGTCTGAATTAGAAACGTGAAACCTTGTTAAATCCTGTGAATTATTGTTAGACATATTTATTGGATGGTGTATGAATCATGTTACCTTCTGCTGAGTATTAGCAGTCGTAACGCATGAAGCGTGAGACGAGTAAGAAGGAAAATCATCTCCATGGACAGGATAAAAACAGGTCAGAATCTTCTACCCACAGGATTTATATGCACATTGCAAATGTTAGGTTCACAGATGTATGCAGTATTGCATTACATTATGCTCATGACCTCGATTTGAAAGTTTTATTTTTCCCACCAAGGTTTGCTTTGGCTCAGTTAAGATATTGATTTTGACTTCTCTTTTCTTGTTCTTCAGCCTGATGTATTGACTAAAGTCTAGAAAGACATCTGATTGCCCATAGACATGTGACATTTGCTGCAGTTCTCTGAACAGAACCAAGGACATTTCCCAGACCTCCGAACATAAAATGAGGCATGTGACAACATCAAGCAGGATGTACCACAGAAAATATGATATGCAGGTCATGAAGAACATAAAGAGTACAAGCTTAGGCACACAAGGACTTTTGAAGTAGGTAGTATCTTAGGATAGACATATAGACATACAGATGGACAGACAGATAAATTCATCCCTCAGATTCTTGGCTTACAGGAATGGAACACTATGAGGTCTTCTGCTTTGGAGCCCATCCACTTCAAGGTTTGACGTGTTGTTTGATCTGAGATGCTTTTCAGGTTAACACAGTTTTTACTGTATGAGTGGTTATGTGAGATACCATAGACTTTCTGTCTGTCTGGCAATTCTCCTTTGACCTCTCTCATGTATAAGGTGTTTCCGCTCACAGAACTGTTGCTCACTGGATGTTTTTGCACTATTCTGTATAAACTCTGTGTGAAAATCCCAGGAAATCAGCAGTTGCTGAAATACTCAAGCCAGCTCATCTGGCACCAACAACAATGCCACGATCAAATTTACTCAGTTCACATTTTCCCTGTTCTGATGTTTGATGTGAACATTACCTAAATATCTTGACCTGTATCTGCATAATTTTATGCATTGAATGAAATGATTGTACTTGGAAGTTGGAACATTTCCTGAAACTGGAATCTACTGTTAAGGGGTTCTACATAGAACCTTTAAAGGCTCCCCAAGAAGGAAAAAAAAAAATCAAAGATCAACATAATGTCTTAAATGCAACATTAAATTCCATACCATTGTCTAACCCTAGAACAGACCATTTTAAAGTCCCAAATTTCTATATAAAATGTTTTGGTGTTGAGTGTCCACATTTGTACATCATCCAGGTATTAGTCCATTATATCTTGGTGAAAATCTCATTGCCTTTTATGGCATTTTAATCCATTTTATGGCTTGTGTTTAAAATGACACTGGACTACAAGTTTGCTGTAGTTCATCCAGCAGGAATGTGTCACTCCGAATAAATAAGCTCTTTCATTTCGTAGCACAGTATTCCCTGCACACATTATTATTTCGTGAGTGCAAAATAATTGATGTTTTTTATCCCCCGCAGTTTCTCAACATGACATCATCATGAGCATATAACAGTGGTTGATGATAACTGAGAGAATTGCTTGGTATGCTGAAACAATCAATGGGTCAAATTACAGAAAAAAGTTAAGTGGTAATTTTCAGAGCACTAATATTACACAAGAATGCTGCTAATATTGACTGTAATGGCTGTTTCTTTTCTCTCCATCTACAATCCAACAACTGGGATTGTAATGTCTTTACAAGATGGCTTCGGTATCATTATATATGGCAAACATTTTATAATACATCTTTTTTTTTTGGATGCATCTACACTGGAGAAACTTGGAAGTAGGTGTCTACCTGAGGGGGATGAAGGAAGTAATCATCAGTGGAGACTGAAACTAATACTGCTTGATCAACGGCCAAGGTCCCTGCAATTTTGTTCTCACCCAGCGTTAACACCGTTAGGGTTATAGAAAAGGTGAATTTGATTATGACACTGCACTGCAATCATGCTCCTACAGTAATGGTTCTTTAATTGTGTAGCTTCTGAAGCAGCTCCCAAAGAAGCAAGTGTAGCCCTTAGACATGGCCTGGTTTCAGGGTATGCAGTAGGAAAATATCATCTAGGAAGAGATTCAACTAAAATCACACCGAGCTGCCTGCCTCATAGATCATCCTCACTAGTGTGAACAGAGGCAATGCATAATGAAATCAGACATCAAGGTGAGCTGGATTTAATGGTTCACCATGCAAAATAGATGATAAACTTTGATTGATTGCCTGTGTTAGCACCTACTCTCATATAGCGGAGATTGTGTACTGTTATCATATAATTTCATTAAGGAGCTGTTGTTCTGAGTAAGATCTAGAGATGAACGAGAGCCACTGTTTTGTTTTACCTTTTCAAAACAAAGCTTCAAGTCGGAAATATGCGCCATCAGACCAAAATCATTTAGTGATATGTTGGCCCTAAGACCTTGATTATAATTGAGCATTCAACTTAAAAGAAGTATTTCAGCATTGTTTATTTCCAGTTTACTGGAAATTCTGGCTGAATGAATTTGCACTAGAAGTTTGAAAAAAAAATGTCCATCATTGTTGCTAGGCAAACAGTGCATTTCTTTCTTCTCAGACATGATATTAATATTTTCTAAAAATATTCTATTTAATACATTTATTTTTGTAAAAATATTCTATTTAATACATTTTTGAAGTAATGATAGGAATTCTGACTCAGCTCACCAAATAGAATTAAATCTTTTAGTTCCCAAACGGCTCATTGCCCTTTTCTTTTATACTGGACAATACTAAATGTCAGCTTAGTGTAAAAATGTGATCTTAGTTACCCATAGCATGGCTGGAGGTGCCTGACATCATCAAACTTCCAGTAAGAGGCAGTTCTGCGGGCAAAAAAAAAAAAAAAATCTGCGTCGATGAGAGAATGGAAAAAAGAGAAATGGCCACACTGGTTCAAGCTGACAGGAAGGCTAAAGTAATTCAAATAACCACCCTTTACAACCATGTGAGCAGAAAAGCATCTCAACCCTGTCTGCCAAGAATCTGAGGCTACAGCGTGCACAGGCATGCCAAAAGTGGACAGTTGAATATCCCTGGTCTTTTTCCAATCTTCATCTGTAAAAAAGGAATGATTTTTTCATGTAAAATAAAAAAATAATTATCTCTGACTCCAAATGCAGTCAGCCAAGAAATCCAGAGTGTGGTATTTCAAGTAACAAAATTTTATTTGTATAGCGCTTTTTACAATGTCACAAAGCAGCTTTACAGAAATATATATTTCTGCCACGAGGCGTGACCCAGGAGCCGTAGAGTCTCGTGAGAGGTGCAGTGCAACCAGGGAGTTTCTGCTATCTTTGTCTGGAATGATAGAGACAGAGAGAGAGAGAGAGAGAGAGAGAGAGAGAGAGAGAGAGAGAGAGAGAGAGAGAGAGAGAGAGAGAGAGA
>JAOUWY010000001.1:21221538-21234075 GCA_025728095.1 Prietella phreatophila | reverse complement strand
TTTTATAATAGAAATGTTCAATAGGTATATATATTACATTACTAAAAGACCTGCATTCATGAAATGAAAATATTCATTCCTAGCACTATTTAGAAGGTTATAGCTGATGAATTTCTTAAAATGTTGAGAATTGTTGGATTCAACTTAAATCTGAATGACATTAAAACATTTTAACATTTTTAAAACCATGCATGGCAAAAATCCAATCTGTTTTCTAAAGTATGCAAATGTACACATATGGTTGTGCTTGAAAGCGGGAACCCTTTAGAATTTTCTGTATATCTGCATAAGTATGACCTAAAACTGCATCAGATTTTCTCACAAAATATGAAGAGAACCCAATTAAACAAATGAGACAAAAATATTATACTTGGTCATTTATTTATTGAGGAAAATGATCCAATATTACATATCTGTTGTGGCAAAAGTATGTGAATCTCTAGGATTAGCAGTTCGTTTGAAGGTGAAATTAGAGTCAGGCGATTACAATCAATGGGATGACAATAAAACGGGGTGAGTGAGCGCCCTGTTTTATTTAAAGAACAGGGATCTATCGGAGTCTGATCTTCACAACACGTTTGTTGAATTGTCCCCTGGCACAAACAAAGGAGATTTCTGAGGACCTCAGGAAAAAAAAAAGAGTTGTTGAGGCTCATCAGACTGGAAAACGTTACAAAATCATCTCTAAAGAGTTTGGACTTCACCAATCCACAATCAGACAGATTGTGTACAAATGGAGGAAATTCAAGTCCATTGTTACCCTCGACAGGAGTGCTCGACCTACAAAGATCACTCCAAGAGCAGGACGTGTAATAGTCCACGATGTTACGAAGGAACCCAGGGTAACTTCTAAGCAACTAAAGTCCTCTCTCACATTGTTAATGTTCATGAGTCCACCATCAGGAGAACACTGAACCACAGTGTTGTGCATGGCAGGGCTGCAAGGACAAAGTCACTGCTCTCTAAAAAGAACATTGCTGCCTGTCTGCATTTGCTAAAGATCACATGGACAAGTCAGGAGGCTAATGGAATCGGGCTTCTGCTCGATATATCGCTTTGCTTATTGTAAGTCGCTTTGGATAAAAGCATCTGCCAAATGAATAAATGTAATGTAATTGAACATGTTTTGTAGACAGATGAGACAAAAATATAACTTTTTGGTTTAAATGAGAAGCATTTTGTTTGGAGAAAGGTAAGAATTGTAAAAATTGCATCAGTCCGCTGAAGGATTGATTGTGATATCTATCGTTTTTTTTTTTTTAATGACTCTCCTGTAGTGTCTTGATATGTAATATATGACTTCCCAGTAGTCCCAGGTTATGAATTTAAAAGGCATGTTTGCTCTAGCATGTTTCACCCCTGACTGCTAACAAGATGGTCCTAATGCTCTGAGAACCAGGCACTCTGCCACTATAATCTGTGGGCATTACTAATGCAAATCCATATTTTTTTATTTTTATGATGCTATTTTTAACACCAGACTAGCATGGTGTCACGACAGTGATAGCAGCATTGACGTTAATTAACACCACAAGGAAAAGATGGCGAAATCACATCACTAAGCGGTATGTTACAGACCACCATCTACATATTTGGCCCTCGTTTCAAAGAGGTTGAGAAGGTTTACAACCTAAAAGATGATGTCTTAATAGAGATGGGGATTTACTCAAGGTGGATGCAAATAAAACAAGACTGCCTCACCCCTGTCCATAAATAAGACACGCCGGCTCTCTGCTCAGCCATGCAGCGTGCAGCTCCTAAATCAGAAAGCAGCTGAGGTCCTTCTCCTCCCCATACCTGTTCTTGATCTTGCAAGAGATGCGTTGACCATAATTTCCTCGCCATCACTCTTCCTGCCCCCATTCCTTTTTCACCAGCCTCATTATTGCTGGAGAGGCCTCTTGTGTCTCAGTTGTCCATCAAGCAGCCTGCTTTGATATTCATGTTTTGGGGCCGGAACAATTGGCATGCAGCGTGCGCCCAAGAGCCTGAGGTCCTCCACTTTCCTGCTTGGTCCTCTTGGCCTCCTGCTGTTCCTTTCATCGTCATATTTTGTATCAAGCAGCAGTCACTCATTCCCGTCATACCCTGCTATTCTCAAAAAAAAAAAATGCTTTTATATGCACATCATTGTACTTCCTACATTTTTTATTTAAAGAGATACAAAAGTATCTCTTTTTAAATAAAAAATGTAGGAAATCTGCAAAAGATTTAGAGATTTCATTCGGTATCCATAGTTGTCTTTACTGAATTGAAAATGATTCAGCCCGAGGAGGAGAAATCCAGCCTGGGACTACGTCTGGATCTGCTGGCTATGTCTGGATCTAACAAGCCTGAAAAGAGAACAAAAGTCTACATTTAAATAAAATGTACCTCAAATGTCACCTCTTTCCAAATCTCAAAATCTCTTCACCCTCAGGTCTGTGCTTTGAGGATCAGCCAAATCTCCGAGATTCAACTGAGTGAATCAGTTGCAGGGTACACGGTTAGTGCACACTTGGGGTATAACTTTGTCTGTCTTCTGTGTCTGGATCTGTTTAATGCTGAGACTCCACTGGTGACGTCCCTACTTAAATAAATAATGCGTGGCTATGACATAGTAAAGCATGGCACTGACATTAATAAGTCAAGGGAATGAGATAATTAATTGCAGCCACATACTAATAAGGTGTGATCACAGTGTTGTGATGTGTCTTGCTCAAGGGCCCAACAGTGGCAGCTTGATAGTGCTGAGGCTTGAACCCCATATCCTTTTGATCAGCAACCCAAAGCCCTAATCATTGAGCCAGCACTGTTCAGTCAAAACATTCTCTTTGTATGTAAATAGATTAGTTTAGGCAGGTAGGAACACAGAAATTGCATTTGAGGGCTGACCAAAACTCCTGGTCTGAAATGATATCACTCCGGTTTCAAGTAACTTCTAGTCTGGATCATTTTGCAGCGAGAGAACGATTTGATCCTAAATCAACCCAAATACAGAAAGTGTGCCACAGGTTCTGGAAATTAGGATCGATGACCAGCAATGATGAGTGTTGGATGCGACACACAAAACTGCCTATTTTTTTTATAACTGTCATTTAATTAGTGCTGGTGATTTCTATGAACACTTGGCCCTTTTTTGAAAATTCACTTCTTTATTTATTTATTTATTTAAACCTTTTTTTTGTCGATTATTTCTTCTAATCAAATGAAAAGCATTATTTTTTTCAAGGACTTTCACAGCCCCACGCTTCCCACTTGTTTTAATTATGTGCATTGTGAAACTGAACCAAATAGCAGACACCGCAGACGTGTATCCGCTTCTCTCTGATTTGGACTCGGTTCCTTGAACTGTAACAGTCAGAAAACGTTCTGCTAATCCTCATTTGTAAGTCTCTTTGGATAAAAGCGTCACCAAAATGAGAAAAAGTGTAAATGTAACCGAAAATTGCTAGCCGAGTTAGGATTTTTAAGCGTTTGTTAGCACCAGGGACCTTCCCATAACTCTAGATTAGCACACCTAGCATAAAAAGTTACAAATGGGAAACTGTTGCTTTACTGTATATGTCACATAAGAAGCCTGTCGTATACCGTATGTTCAGAAATGAAAGTACCTATACAGGGCATGTGTGAAATCATTTTCGAATCATTTGAACAACATAAAAGCATTTGATATTTGTTACGATTTGTATAGCCATGATTACTAATGCTAATCTGTACTTGATTTAGAGAGGCAAGAGTAAGGAAATAAATCCCGGTAATGTTCTGTCACGTCACACATGTGCTATAGTGAACAATGAGGCGTTCTGTGACCCTCGCTTACCCTTTCCTCTCCATCATTTTGACCAGGTCACAGTTTGTCATGATACTGTAGGTCCTGAGTGCTTGATGCAATGTGGCCTTTTGCCTTTTTATTTTCAAAATCTTCTTCTTCGGAGTAAAACGCCGCTTTCGAATCCATCCAGTTGACCTTTACGCACACACACACACGCACAAGTTATTTCATTTGGCCTCTGAAGTGCACATTTGCTTTGCAGATCCGAGTGCCATTGTGGTGCATATAGTCCCACCGGTCACAAAAGGGAAAGGCTGAATGCTCGTGTTCATAAAGCATATACAAGTCATTTCCCCTTTAAGCTGTCTGAGAGAGCAGGGTGAAAAGCTCCTGGGACTGTATTTAAATTGGCTGAGAAAGCGTTTCGTTCAGTCTATGCCCCTGGTGAAGGGTTTTAAATCTTCACATCGCCCAACTTTAAAGAATTCATCCTTATCCTTTTTATGGCGTGAAGGCGAGGCCTGATCTCAAGCGCTTGCTTTCATGGAAATGTTCTAAATAAATTACACTTACGGATTTCACATCCTTTTTCGAGGAAAGAGAGAAGTTACAGAGTCTCTTCTGCTCTATAAACGTTAACAGCATTCCTGCATGCCGATCGGCTTCTGCGACTTCTGAGAGCGGCGTGTGGTGTCCACTAACGACCTGATAAAGTAAGTTTGACTGACTCACCTCCAAGGCCAAGGGTTTCAAGATCAATCTTTATTGCTACCGAAGTTATCTCTGCTTCACATTCCTGAGCAAGAAGAGCCTATCGTGTTGTGTGGAGCACTTAGAAAAGATGGAGTTTTATATCTCTGACACCAGTTGGTCTGCCCTACATCCTCAAGGCTTTTAGAAGCAGAAGGTTTATACTGTAGCATGATGGGATGCGTGCTGAAGTATTAGAGATATGGGGAGTGGGTTGGGAATGATATGGAGGGAGAACTTTGCCCCTAGCAAACCGAACATCTCATTCCAGTACACATTCAAACGTTCGAAGTGCGTATAGCAGGCTCTCAAGTGACAACCACTGGGACTGACCTGCCAACCTTAATGCATTTTGCAGCAGAGCTCGACGTTAACATCGGAATATGCTGCTATGAGTTATGACTCAAAAATACACAAAAAGAGCATAAAAATATCAGATCAGCCAGTCGACATATGAATCTGGAATGATTAACAATTGAGTAGGTATTAACTGATCCCCAGGAAGCTCCGCCCCCTTCACGCATCTCATATTAGCAGCCTAATATTTCGGGCAGTGCTCTTGTTTTCTAAAGGTGAATTGAGAGAAGTTTCACTTTATACATGTGAAATAAATATTAGTCAGGTACATAGCATATGTAATGTTTATCAGGGAAGAAATTCTCTGTTTGCTCTGCTGCTGGTAAGTGCAGATGCAAAATGCAAAAACAAAATTGTCTACATCTCCACTGACAGCCAAGCAGCAGTTGTTTTTTTCCTCCAGCATCTGGTGGTTGCTGTAAAATCCTGCATATACGCACACTTTAGCTTCTACTGTAGACAAGCGATGTGTGAAAGGACCATATAGTTCTCTCCGAAACTATTGGAGTGTCAAGGCCAGTTCATTTTATTTATGCTATACACCAAATACATTTGGGTTCGAGATCAAAAGATGGATATGAGACGAGAGTTTAGGATTTCAGCTTCTATTTCCTGGTATTTATATCTGGATGTGTTAAAGAGTATAAAACATAGAACCTTTTGTAGTAGACCACCCAATTTTTAGGTGAGCAAAAGTATAGGAACAGATGTCTTGAAGCAAGTCTTGAAGCAAGTTAAAGTAAATAACACTTAACAGTTGGTTGAATCATTGTTGTTGTTTTTTTCTTTTGTGAGGCATTTCTCACAGACTCCCTGTTTTTGTTGTTGTTGTTGATGGTCATTTGTTGAGTTGAGTGTGTTTTGGATCATTGTCTTGCTGCATGATGAAGTTCATTATGAAATTGGCAGACAAAATGTACGTGTAAGCTTCTGAATTCATTCTGCTGCTACCATCATGGGTTACACATCAATAAAGATTAGTGAACCTGTTCCAGAAGTAGCCATGCAAGCCCAAGCCATGACACTACCTCCACTGTGTATCTTTCTCCACACTTTGAACTTTCCATCACTTTGGTGGAGGTTTTCCTTGGTTCCAGAACTTTTGTCGTTCATCTCTGAGCAGTCTAAATGAGCCGAGAGGGAATTGAAGAAAGGCTCTCTCTGCTCCGGTGGAATTATCAGCTCTCCGCTCTGCTCCACTCACATGCTCTGATATCAATATTATGGTACAGATAGTATCATGGAGATCATGATATCTTTTTTATTAAACTTTAAATGTTTTTTTTTTTATCATTACAAACTGGAAGCAATTTTTTTTTGTCACAAAAACATTGTATTTTTTTTCTTTTTCTTTCTTTCTTTCTTTCTTTCTTTCTTTCTTTCTTTTTTTTAATAAAAACATTCTAAATGGTTTTTGTAAATATTAATTGATTTGTTTGCCAAGCTAGATATGCAGGTCATGGTAGAAATGTATGGTAGAAATGTCTTTGAGAATGGTGATATTATATCTTGGTCATATTGCCCACCTCTAACTACAGTATATATAGCCACATTGCTGACTGTGGCCTGTAGTCAAAAAGTGCGTACACTCAGGGAGGGAAGGAAAAAGCTTGTGTTAGCACTCACCTTCCTAGATTATTAGTTCTCATGCAATAATGCAGACTTGGCTAGTGAGTGGGAGTTGGCCCTAAGAAAGCATCAAGAAATTTGAGCTTTTCTGAGAGAATCAATGATCTCATTCATACCTGTATAACAATTACCAGCTGCACTGATGATACTGTAACAATTACTCTATGTTCACTCTAGCAAGTGACTGGTTGCTTGTATCACTTATAGTTTTTGTCCTGTGGGCATGTAGTGACTGCTACTGTAGTAGCTTGTGTCTGTGCACTAGCCATTTTTTAAATGAGAAATGATGATGGTGAAACAATCGGATATTTACAAAAGTCCACACCGATTAGTTTTTCCCGGTTGCATCCAGTGTGGGATTAGCTGAGAAGGGTCTGCTGTCATAGAGTACGAGAGCGGCTTCTAGAGGCAAAATAAAAACGACCACTGATCAGTTTTGTCGTGCTTTTTGAAGTGTTTTTTCTAATCATTTTGGATGCCTTTGTTTTTTATTTGTTATTTGGAGTGTTACTTTTTGGCTCAGTTTGGATGTATATCTTTTATTTACTTTCATATTTACTTTTTTGTAATAAAGTTCAGCAATATTTTACTTGTATTATGTTTTCATTCAGTGTCAATTTTAAAAACTATTGTTTGATGAATCGGTTATCGGCAGGCACTGCCCTACTTAGATATCGGTATCGATAAAATCCACTATCACTCGACCTCTAATAGCTATGTATAGCTTCTAAATCAGATCGCTAAATGAAAAACTATAGCGGCAGTGTACGCTCCCCGGAGGCGCCAACAATTTCTGTTACTTTCTTCCAAACGTTATTTTTTATTCATAATGTCTCTGTACACATTTAGTGCTGGTCAAAATTGCAAGATTATATGACAGGAAGCTGTTCTTCCATTTTTGCATGTCAAAGAGTAAATGGGAACTAATTACAGGAAGGAACTAAAGTTGATAATGGGGAATTGATGAAATGTCAGACCACACATGACAAAGGAATTATATAAATCATTTGGATTTTGCCACAATCTCAATTGAGCATAGTGAAAATATCTTTAAGAATAGTGATGCCCAACACAGTGGCTTAGAGGTTAGCACATTTGCCTCTGGGGTTAGGGGTTTGATTCCCGCCCGCAGATTGTTTGCGTGGAGTTTGTATGTTGTTCCCTGTTTTCTTCTGCATACTCCAGTTTCCTCCTACGTGTCCTATGGGCTGATTGGCATTTCCAAATTTTCCATAGTGTGTCAATGGGTGTGCGCGATTGCTCCATGCAATGGATTGGCACCCCATCCAGGGTGCCTTGTGCCCCGAGTCCCCTGGGATCGGATCCTTGTTCCCCTGTGACCCTGTGTAGGATAAGTGGTATGGAAAATGGATGGATGCTCAGCCATCCAGTCATTTTTTAACACTTTGATAGTATTGCATTGTGCTCCACCACGTTCCAGCTAATAGCACTGGTTTCAAATAAGGATGTACAGGTATTGCCATATTTGCAGGCAGGTAGTCCTGGTTTTGAAAAGTGCTTACGTGATTTATGCCAGAATGTGAGAATTCAGTTTAATCCTCTGGTCTATAGTGTCACATTGGGAATAATTACTCACTTAATAGTGTGTGAATTTGCAAATCAGAGGCAGCGGAGGCAAAAAGAGCCATGACAGCAGAAGTCTCAAAGTGTTACGGTTACATTTTTTGACTTTCAGAAGCTGCCAGACCGCGCGTGTGTGTGTGTGTGTGTGTGTGTGTGTGTGTGTGTGTGTTGGAGAGATATAGACTCATAAAGAAGAATCAACAAAGTGAGAAGGAAAGAGATAAGGAAAATCAGAAATAAAGATGGAGAGAGGACTTGAATGTTGACTGTTTCCAGGTGCCATAGATTTATCAGTCGAAGACATTCTTGCTCTAATATGGCTGAAATAGGAGTTCGATGTCTGGGGAAATTGTTTCCAGCTCTAGATTTGTTCTGAACCTGTAATAATAATAAATAAATAAAAAGATCTATGAAATGGTCACTTCAGCTGCGTTTCTCAGATTGTTTTTTTTTAAAGGAGTCGCTGCCTGCTGAGAGACCAATCTAGAACTAGAATGAACATTTCTTGGCATGTAGCCTAAGTTCAGACCGTGCCAAAGCATGACTTCCAGCAGCCTAATCATATATACAACTTTCTCCAGTTTGAGAATGACTAGCCTTGGATGATGTTAGCAACTATTGGTGCTTGTTGAACATCTCATTCCATAACCATTGGTGTTAATAATTGATCCTGCCTGTGCTTCTACACACTTTAGAGCACTCCACTCTTGGCATTGTGCATGCTGGTCCTTGGCTTGTGCTAACATTTCCAGAGGCAGTTGGAAACTCGTTACCGAGTGTTGCAATGGATGACAGTTTTCCACTTCACAATAACAGCACTTACAGTCAACCGTGGCAGCTACAGCAGGGCAGAAATCTGAGGAACTGACGTGTTGGAAAGGTGTCATCTCTATAATACCACGTTCAGTGACACTGTGCTCATCAATACAACCCGATTCTGCCACCGAAGCTTGTCTTGAGGAGATTCCATGGCTGTATGCATGACGTACGCACCTGGTTAAATGATCTGAAACCACTAATTAAAAACAGGACAAGGGGGTACTCCAGGACCAGACATGGGGATCTGCGCTTTAGAAAATGTTGCGTTGATCCGAATGTTTTTTAAAACGTCCAGAAATCTGAAAATATTTCTAAAAACTACAGTTTTATTGAATATTCTAAAGAAGAGCAACAGGACGTAATCAAAAGACTGAATTGGACTGGTGGTTTATTGGAAGTCATTATCCAAGAGAATATCCACAGTTTACTGCTTAAAATATGAATGAGGCAGCATGTAACACTCAACATGGCGGCTGTATGTATTACGTTAATTCCCGTCCCACAGTAAAAGATCCCTCCATCCATCCACCTTCTACCGCTTATCCTTTTCAGGGTTGCGGGGGAACCTTGAACCTGTCCCAGGGAGCATCGGGCACAAGGCAGGGTACACCCTGGACAGGGTGCCAGTCCATCGCAGGGCACAATCACACACACACTCACACCCATTCATACACTACAGACACTTTAGACATGCTAATCAGCCTACCATGCATGTCTTTGGGGGAGGAAGCCGGAGCACCCGGAGAAAATGCAAACTTCACACACACATGGCCCCAGTGGGAATCAAACCCCTGACCCTGGAGGTGTGAGGCAAACGTGCTAACCACTAAGCCAACTTATGTTAATACATGAACACATATCATGCAATGCTTCTTTGGTGTAAATTTATATCAGTGGTCATAGTATTTGTAAAGCAGTGGTTCTTAACCTTTTTGTGAGTGCGACCCACTCATTTAAAATCCATAGCCCCATCCAAATATCTCTACTACCCTACTAAAGAAGTACACCAAAGAAGTAGTATGTCCGACTTCGTAGTATTCGTAAAACAGTAGGCGAGAAATACCCGGATGACCGCCGAGATTCTGCAGTATGGCACCAATGGACATTGTACTATCCGATAAGGCAACGGGACTGACGCCTCAAGAGCTGTCAGAATCCGAAATATCGGAAAGCAGCACGTCAGCTCTTTTTAACTAAGTGCTATAGGTATTAAATGTTGTTTATTGTGGTTAAACCATACTTGTTTATCAACACCTAAGTAAATTGTTGAAGATTTGAACAAATAAAAACAGGTGCAGGTGCTCTAATCTGGCAGGCTCATTAAATTTGTGCAGATATTATGACGTCATAGGTCACATCGCAATGCCAACATGGTGGATGTCGTACGTCCGGATTGTATTCATGCTACACATACCGTACACTGATCATTACGTACTGTATCAACGGCCAAGCAGTAGGCAGTGAATCGATTCCAGTAAGTACTGACACAGTACGTGATTTCAGACACACGACATGTTTAAAGCATCTTGTTGATCCTTTTCTGTTATATGGCTCTTTCCCCATTCAACAGATGCTAAGATGGCTGCCACGTGGATATACTTTAATAGAATGATTATTTGTACCAGACATTGACTGGTATCATTCTTCATCATCACTTCCTCCATACTAATAGGGCTTCACATAACATATGAATAAAAACCCAACCCAAAGAGGCTGGTTTTATGGCTTTGTGAATACGAACCATTCTGTCCTCTTTCCCACCTGGATGAGACTGTAATAGTGCTAGAGCCAGTGGTGAACCTTTTTGTCCCTGGCAGCACGTACTCAGTGTTCCTGTTTTCTTGAATAGTAGCATCTGTGCACCATTGACCTTGCAATCAGGGAGTGTATAGATATTCTGGACTTTCACTCTAGCCTCTACAAAGCTAAGCACCGCTGCATGTGTTTTTGTATTTTTGCCATTTTCCCAGATCCTAGTTTGGTTGGTTATCGGTTTGTCTAGTGTGCCTGCCTGACCTCTAGTTACATTCCTAGTCCGTTTTTTTTTCTTCTTTTGTTTAGTTTTTTTCTTTGTTTCTTGCTTCCTGTTACATATAATCCTAAAGCGCTAGTCTTCTTTCTGTTTACAAAGTGCTACAATATTATCTTTGTTTTATTTACGTTAAATGATTACAATTTTTTTTTTAAAGATGAAAACTATGACGTGGATTTTTTTAAACTATATATTTTTTTAACTATATTCAGTGTTGTGGATATCTACAAAATGAGAGTTTCTGTCGTCACGCCAACACTGGAATCCATCAAGAACTCCACATCCAAGAACATACCATAATCTACAAACGTGGCCACCACAGATTCGGAGGCGTACGTACAGGACAGGCAAGGCGGGAAAGTGCCGACGGCCCCGCAAACTGAGAGGGACCCCGAGGGTTTATCATTTAAATAATCAGAAATTTTCATTTTAATAATGTGCAACAATCTCTCAGCAACCCCCTTTAAGGGAGCCCCTTTGGGAGGAAGTTATCATGTTTGAGGAGCTTTATTTCTAAAAAATGAATCTGAAAAATGAACCTATCACATTGGTTTAAGACGGACATTTTATTTCCTCAGAGGAGTTTGATTTCCTATTTGTAAAAAAAGTGCTGACAAAGTAGGTTCTGTGGTTATATTGAATAGACATGCATATGAGTCAGAGATACAGAGACAACTTTCCATTACTACCTTCTATGAGGAATTCAAATATAATCCCGCATCTTCAAAAGTACATACTTTTTAGAGCGTGGTTGCATTACCAAAGCCGAGTTCGATTCAGGGATACGCGGAAATTTCGGCCGCCAAAAATATCCTATAGTGCTTAAAAAGTGCTAACAGAAATTTATTATTCCGAAAATTATTCCGCCCTGCCCCTCAGTGCTCGGCGCTCAGCTTTCACTCTCAATCTAGCCAACTGTTATCTTTGCATTGCCACATTAATAGAGCCTTGATTGAAAGAGTGTTATTTTGACACCAGAGAAACGTCAAACGTACGACGAGAATCTACAAGAGAGCGCCCGATCCACAGCAGCTCCACAACAAACGCAGCTACGCTTTCCATTGCTTGTGCAGGTATTTATCTGCCCCAGGCACCAGCACAGAGGGTGAGAGGCTGTTCTGTGCAGCATCTCGTGTTCTTGTTGAGAAGAGGAAGCGTCTCTCCTGCCAGAAAGCTGAGCAACTTTTTGAAGAGAACCTTGCACTTTTGCTTAAATAGAAAGCAACATCTGTTGTTTACAGTTCGAGGTTGGTTTTACTTCTATTGCTGCTGTTTTGCAGAGTAATCTTTAATTAGTGTGGAAAAATCATTTACATAAACAGAATAGAGACCTAGTTCATTACTTGACTGCTGTATTTGGATAATTGGGTAAAAAAATAATGAATCTGTTAAATTTGATTTAGAGAACTGAATGAAAAATAATATATTTAATATTGTTTTTGTTTCTGTGTTATTATTTCAATAAAAGTGTGATCATTTTATTGGTTTGTAGTTTTTCAATTCAGATTCATGAAATGAATTAAAAAGTCTAAGTTCCCAACACCTCACTCCACTGGCACATTCCCATTCACCCGAATACTTGGTGTGTGTCTGTGTGTGTGTGTATGTATGT
>JAOUWY010000001.1:21183956-21194646 GCA_025728095.1 Prietella phreatophila | reverse complement strand
CCTCGGAAACCAAACTAATCATGATAACAGAAAACACCTGTAACAATCAGGGATCACAAACAAAACAAAAGCACACGGGAGTTCAAATGACCAAACAGGTGCCACAGCGCCCTCTGCAGGGCGCCCTGTGACAATAGTGTTCTCTATGTACTTTCTCTATGTGGAGTCCACTAGGATGAAAGAATTTTGATTGGTCTAACATTCCATCTGTTCATCTATTTTCCATACCGCTTATCCTGCACAGGGTCATGGGGGAACCTGGAGCCTATCCCAGGGATCTCAGTGCCTGGATGGGGTGGAAACTCATTGCAGGGCACAATCACGCACACTATGAACAATTTGGAAATGCCAGTCAGCCAACAACACATGTCTTTTGGACTGGGGGAGGAAACCGGAGTTCCTGGAGGAAACTCCATGCACAGGTCGGAGACAGGATTCGCACTCCCAAACCCACAGGTGCGAGGCAAATATACAAACCAAGGAGCAACAATGATCCAATTTGCGTAGCCATGTAGACCTGTTATATTGACAGGAGATGGCAGTCGATTCCAGCTATAGCGATGTCCATCAATTCGGACAAGTTAAATATCCGTGGGAAAACGTAGTGTCTGCAGCATTATGATTGACAAAAATAAAGTCTGCTGTATTTCGTAATGTTTCCTTTTCACCTATTTTGTATGCTATACGATCCTTAATAACCTCAAACATAAACATCTTTCTCTGATGTATTCCCTTCAGTCTCTCCGCTGCTGTTCACCTCAGAGCACATGCACGTGCAGGTTATAGAATTTTATATTATCTTAGTTCCAGCTACTGATTTATTTTTATGTACAGTCCCTACATTAAGTTCGCAGGCATTCCTGACTTTGTTTACAAAAAACAACTAAACACTAATGCTAGCAGTCACCGCTACAGCCGACTCACAATCAGCTTCCGATATTTTTTCAACTGCAATAACATAAATTGTAAATGACGTGTCTGGCCATGCCTGGCCGCAGGCGATACTATCGTCAATCAGAGGTGTTCACCATAGGCTTATGGAATTTTACACATGGTCGCACAAGTCCTAGGATTGCTGTAATCGTACCCCATCACAATAAACGAAGACGGTTAGCTGTATTCAGCGTTGGTGACTAAAGGCCAAATGTTATGCCAGTATTTATGCAGGGAAAGCTATTTGTGTTCAGAGTTTAATTAAGCAGTTGCTTAAGTCAGTTTTCTAGGCTCTCATTTCAGAATATTCAAATGACCTGCACTAACAGATAAATATGCACACAACTTAATGAAGCCACCAGATACCAAATCAAGGTCATGAAATTGGAATGTGTCCACATGATTTAATCTGTTTTCCTCATGCTTCTAATTCACAATTTCAAATGAATAAAGCAGAGATGCTTAATAGGCGGACTCCGGTCTTGATTCGGACTGAAGGGCACTCCAATCCAGTGTAAAAGCTCGGTGTGAATGGCCCTTTAAACTGGCATGTTATGTCTGCAACAGAAACAAGCGAAAAAAGATAGCCAGTATTTTAGTACTTGTGCTCCCCTTCTGTTCTGTTCTTAACTGTTTTCATGTGAAAACGATGTTCAATCAGAGCACTGTAATGGCATCACTATGGAGATGCTGTATTTCCACACACATTTGTCAGGTAGCTAATTTGTTTTGGCGAGTGGCGTTTAGCAAATTAGAAAATGTTGGAAGAGCAACTAAAATTGGCCTGGTCCAAATTGTTGGATCCCCCCAAAAAAAGGAAAGTTGATGATGAGAAGGTGACTGAAGATGTCTTCTCCCTAATGGAAGCACCAAACATGTGTGCTTAATTGCAGCGAGACAGTGACAATTGTTCAGAGTGGTGATGTTAATCGCCAGCCATTTTGGAGTTTTTATTCTTTACATGGTTCTGTACTTGATGGGACAGTGTCCTAGTGTGTGGACTTTCAGCCCAGTGGAGAATTGGAAAGTGGACCACAAAGATATAGATTTGAATACCCCTGGAATATAATAATCCAGTGTTTTTGTCCATTTGATGTGCTCTCCTGTAAAGAAAACATATCTACTTACAGCTCACTAGAAGTGTCTTTCGATGTTATTTGTAAAATATGTGATGAGCGATTTTGCCATTAAGATGCCTCCGTGTTTATCTTTAAAGGGATGGTATTTTTATTTTTTTACCCCCTGTTTGATCACCTGCTAATGTTCACCCATCAGCTACCAATTGAGGAAGATGGAGGCTAACACGTGCTTATTCCAAGACAAATACTGCTCATGCTGCATTCATGGGCAGCATAACACTTTCAGAGAAAAGGGCTGTCAGCCTTCTTCCACATATACGAGCTCACAGATGCTCCTGATTGGCTCGTTGCACTGTAATGGACCGAAAAGCGAGAGTATGCCCCTTTCAATTCAGTTCAGTTTTATTTGTATATTTATTAGTTTTTAACAACGGACATTGTCCCAGAGCAACTTTATAGAAATAGATCAATTCAGGATCTAGATTTTAAATGTAGGAATTTATCCCTAATGAATGAGCCAGTGGTGAGGAAAAACTCCCTGAGACGAGATGAGGAAGAAACCTAGAGAGGAACCAGACACGAAAGGGAAGCCATCCTCATCTGGGTGACACCGTGCGAGTAGTACGATTATAAATAAATCCTTTCTGTAAATTTCCTAATATTAGATGGGCTCAGGTGGTAGCGTGGGTTGTCCACTAATCATAGGGTTGGCCATTCGATTCCCGGTCCATGTGACTCCACATACCGAAGTGTCCTCGGGCAAGACACTTAACCCCAAGTTGCTCCCGATGGCAATTTAGTGCCTTTCATGGCAGCTCTGCTACCATTGGTGTAGGAGTGTGTGTTTATCATTGTTGAATCATTGGTGAATGAGAACCAGTGTAAAGCGATTTGTTTTAACCCGCAAAGGTCAAAAAAGCGCTATATAAGTGCAGACCATTTAAATAGTCAAAGAGTGCAATGCCCCTCCCACCCAGACAGCACAATAATTTTACCAGTTAATAAGAGGAATACCTCAGTTGTGTCCCACCTCCAATATTCTTTTCTTTCATATGATCGTCCGTAATCAATTTGCAGGAACGCCTTTTTTTGTTGCAATCATTTCTAGAACCATCCTTATTTCTCAGCACCCAGTGTTCTGCACCAGACCCTAAATGAAAGTGAAATATCTGAAATGGAATTTAGGATCTGACCCCAGTAAGACCCTCTTATTCCAAAATGAACATGATGTCACAACACTGCTTTCATTTTTTTCTAATTGAAGTTGTCCAGATTAAACCTGAGCAAAAACTCTCCTTCTGCTGAGTTTGCTGATACGTACTTCTTTGCTGAATGGCTGATGAAACTGGATGTAAAAACTGCTGCTCCTGTTTGAAATGGATTCTATCCAAGTTGTTGAAAGGGCAAGCCTATTGGGAATAAAACTGAATGTGAGCAATGTGCTGTTGATGGTCCTTTTATTATTTATGCTATTAATTTACACTGTTAGTACCCCATTAGACATGTAGTTGAGGTGATGGGTATTATAATAAAAATGATATTCATAATTAGATTAATAATAATGATAATAATAATAAGTTTTGACTCTTCTCCCATTTGCCTCGAAATGTTTCAGCTAAATAAAGAGTAATACAATAGTACATTCAAACACATACACAGATGGGACAAACCTGGACATACTACTGGAAACGTGTTCTAGTGTCCAGGTGCTGTAACCTCACTTCATACTGTCATGTGAATGAGTCGGATGCAATTGCAGTTTGAAAGTTTATTAAAACTGGTGGACAAATCTAAAATGTTAAGCAAACTTGTAAACAGGGACAGGCAGAAACTCAGGCAATTCAAATACAAAACCCAGGAAGCAAAGCGAGATCAAAAAACCAGGTGAGCAAACTCATAAACAAAATCTTGGTAAGTCAGGTAAGCGTACACTGTGTGTTACTTCGCAAAGAGTCATTGTGAAAGTCAGTGTATACCATGTATAAGGATTGGAAACAGGTGGCCTTGACGGTGAACGTGCTGGTGGGGAGAGGTCCATGGCGGCCATGTTTGTATGCCACAGTGTGTTCTGGGAAGTGGAATCCTTTCTGGATCCCAGCGTTGACATGATAGATACACACTGTATTTCGTGACACCGTACCATATTTACATTCACCTCATTTGGCAGATGCGACTGTCCAGATACGGTTAGGCTGAGCAGATGAAGATTAAAGGTCTTGCTCAAGGGCCGAACAGGGAGCAGCCAAGATTTGAGATCTTCTGATCAGTAGCTTAAAGCCTTAAACACTGAGCCACTACAATTACTGTCCCACTATTGATTAACCCTCTTGATATGTGGTAAAAAAACAACAAAAAAAAACAGGAAGTAATCTGTAAGTTTGACTGAAGTTATTTGGGAAGAAAATTATTTCCTTTACAGTACTATATGGATTTCATTCTTTATTGGGTATTTTATTTCTCTCCAGTTTCAGCAGTGTTGCTGCATTTGTTTATTTAAAAAAAAAAAGCATTAAATTGTACTTTCCTTGTTGCTGGGGTGGAACCCGCAAGGGTATGTCGTTTGCACCTTTACTATATATGTTTCACCTGGAAACAGGCATATAGTGTACCTTTACAAGTAATTTAAGGTAGATAAATGTTCTGTTATTAGTTTGTAGAGAAAAGCACTATTCTAGTTTTAACAACAACATTTTAAACCCCTGGGTTTTTCTGATAAATCTAAGACTGGTCTGAAAATGTTAGTCCTGGTTTAATATATACATCTGCAGTTTTAAAAACATATATCCCATCCATCCATCAATTTTCTATACCGGTTAACCTACAGGGATGCAGGAAACCTGGAGCCTATCCCACGGAGTATCGGGCACAAGGTGGGTACATCCTGGACAGGGTGCCAATGCATCACAGGGCACAATCACTACACATTCATACACTACGGACACTTTAGACACGCCAATCAGCCTGCCATGCATGTCTTTGGACTGGGGGAGGAAACCAGAGTACCCACCAGAAACCCCGGCAGCACGGGGAGAACATGCAAACTCCACACACACAGGGCAGTGATAGGAATCGAACCCCCAACCCTGGAGGTGTGAGGCTAATTGTCCTAACCTCTAAGCCACAGTGGACACACAACATATATTGTCACTTGAAAGCTTTTTGGCTTCGGATACATGTATTTAATCATGTTTAGCCTTCTTTTGAAATGTTGTTTTGTCTAACATGTTCTAGCTCAGATGTACGTGTAACAGCATGGCACACGAGTCTAAGCTTAGCTCTAGATTTAACTTTTATGTTCTCGTGAGGTCGATTTGAACGGGAATATGTGTCCTGAGGGTGCTTTACTTTTTTATAACATTTCAGATGAGTAAAAAAAAAACTATGGCCATTTCTGATATATAACGGATTAAAATCACAGTTTTCATAAAGAATCACTTCAGTTAATTTCCCCTGTGATTTGACACTAATTCAGCACAAATAAGGCCTAAATCTTGTACATTGGAAGATGTATTACGAGCTACTCGGTTATTTGATTTTCCATGTGTAAAATGTTTTAATACTCTACATGCCAGAGTTAGTATCCGAACTGTGTCTATTCAGATGGGATCACTTCAACTCCATACAGCATTCACTGGACATTCATTAGAAGGAAAAGTCAATAAAGAACAGACATGCCAACAAAAGCTGACCGTCACTCTCCAATCACTTTTTGTACCCTGTAAAATTCCATAGCAGTGGATTGGTCCTGACAACTTCTAATAGCATTTCCTACCTAATGTTCTTGTAAATGTTTACCGGTCATTCAGTTATGCTTACTGTGTGAAAGCCACAAAGCCTGCTTCCACGTATTTAAGAGGGACTTTATGTAGCTTTTTTTTTTTACTCTTTTCTTTTACTTTCTGATTAGTAATAGCAAGTCCAGGCTTAATCCAGATGTGGTAAAATTGGCTTGCATTTGAGAAGCTTGTATAGCACTGCCAGCGTTCACCTGATGGGCTAGTGCACGGGTGGATGGAGGGAGATGAATAGGCCAAACGCTCTGTATTTCGTCGCTTCGTTGGCCCCGAGTCTATCACTCAAGGAAAGATTTTGCCTTACTCACTCTCCTGCTTTATACCTGCTGGGCCTGGTTGTGTTTAATGGTGCCAGAGATAACCGGAGTGGGAGAAGGTGTGTGCGTGTGTGTGCGAGCATGTACCACTGCAGCTGTGTTAAATAGATAACAAGATGCTGACTTTGCCCACTACATCTCCACATACGGGGGGAGCCTTTTAGAACAGTTGAAGGGAAAGGGCAGATGAAGGAGGGGTAAAGACCAAGGAGGCGGTCAGCAGGAAACAGAAGGTGCCCACCGAATTATGATGATCCTTGCTACTCCCTCCTATTATTTCTGTCACCTGTGAGTGGGCTGCTCAATGTCCAAGGGCTCAGAAAGATGTCTGCTCCCAGGGTCTGTGTCTGTGTGTGTGTTTGTGTGTGTGAGACCGAGCAGTCTACCTGACACATTGTCTCATAAAGACTAATGTGGTTTTCATCACCCAAATGGCTCAGTGGATATTGTTAAATGGTTGCAGTTTTGGTCAGAAAAGATCGCTGTCGTCACGGCGATCACAAAAATATGTTTAAGTTTTGCGCAGGTAAAACTGGTACATGGAAGTGCAGGCAACTAATGAGAGACTATGCTGGTTTCATCCAGTACAATTTGCAGTGCCTTGTGTAAGTATTCACCACCTTGAACATTACCACAATTTGTCCTGGAACTTAAATAGACTTATGATACAGCACAAAATAATCGCATAATATTTAATTGGGGGAAATCAATATGCATCCATCCATGCATTTTCCATATCCTACACAGGATTGTCGGGAGCATGGAGCTTATACCAGTTGACTTGGGGCACGAGATGGGGGACATTCTGGACAGGGTGCCAACCCGTCGCAAGGCACATATGCCCGTTCACACACTACAGATAATTTAGACATGCCAGTCAGCCTATGATGCATGTCTTTGGAATGAGGGAGGAAGCTGGAGTACCCGGAGAAAACCCCCGAAGCACGGGGTGAACATGCAAGCTCTGCGCACACAGGGTGGAGGCGGGAATCAAACCCTCAACCTTGGAGCTGCGAGGCAAACATGCTAACAACTCAGCCACCATGCCCCCTGGAAAAATCTAAATAGTTTGTAAAATAATTTACAAATATAAAAGTTGAGATTGAAAAAGTATTCAACCCAACTGGATCCCAATCCCAATTAGAAGTCACATTTTGCCAGAGATGTCTACAGTGGCCAGAAGTGAAACTCACCAGTGCTGCACACGTGTTAGAGTTGTTGCTTAGTAACTATGGTTTCCGTTGCAAGTTCTGGTTGCTGTAGCCGTCCCTACAGCCGTCACTACTTCATACGGGTACTGACGAGACCAGTGATGTGCTCAGGAAATTATATTTTGATGTATTATGATACAGATGCCAAATTTCAATACTATTCAGATTTCAATAGTATACATTTTAGTCCTGTGCATCTGTAGTCAATGGTGTCCACCATGTATCTAAAACACCACCTCTCTCCATCACTCCACAGCTCTAGGCTTGAAATGGCACTGATATTGCAGTGCAGATCAGAACTTTGTCTTCGCACCATCTCATTCTCCAAATGCACTTTAATATGCAGTTATTGTGAGTGCTTGAAGAAGCCACAGTTTAAAATTCAATATATGGATACTGAATACAACTGAATACAAATACATTATTCAGAAAGCAAACTGTTCTTCTTTTTTTTCTTTCTTCATATTACGTCTGGTTATGACTAGAGGTGTGCATTGGGACTGGGATAATGTGAGATGCGATATATACCGGGGCAGTGGTGGCTTGGTGGTTGAGGCACTGGGCTACTGATCGGAAGGTTTGGGGTTCAAGCCTCAGCACTGCCAAGCTGCGACTGTTGGGCCCTTGAGCAAGGCCCTTAACCCTCTCTGCTCCAGGGCCGCTGCATCATGGCTGACCATACACTCTGACCCCAGCTTCCTGACATGCAGGGGTATGCAAAGAAAATAATTTCACAGTGCTGTAATGGGTTAGGGTTTATATGTGATCAATAAAGACTCGTGAGCATTATAAGGAATGATTGACAACAGGCCGTTGAGTTATTAGGAAATAATGCACGTCACGCGAAGCGGAGTCAAAGTTACACCTCAGGTGTGCATTATTTTCTAATAATTCAACGGAATATTCTGCTTATACCACAGTTACCACACTTCAAACATTGTTCAGATGTTTTATTCCATAACATTTGCCGGGTTTTTGTCCTTAAAACGCTCTTACAGCATCTCATCACAAGCCTCCATTGTTAAGTCCAAAACGTAATTTTAGAACTAGTAACGGAGGCTTGAGCCATTGATATGTGGTTATTGGAGAGAGAGAGAGAGAGAGAGAGAGAGTTCACAGTTCTAAAAATAGAACAGACAAATAAAAAAATATTGATACTTGTTCACGTGCCCTCTCATGCTCTTTTTCTTTTTTTTTTGCTCTTCCTCTCTCCAATAACTGCATATCATATTAGACCCGACTTTAATTACTTTAGCTTAAAAATAATTGCACGCCTCAGAATGTCTATCAGCCAGTCAGAATCGAGAATGCAATGCCGCTGTGGTATAAGTATGAAAAGGAAGTACAGCTTTCATCCTTAGTAAATGCCTGGTCAGGGTCGCAGTGGTTCACATTAGGCAGCTAGTTTTGTTTTGTTTTGGAAAATAGAACCAACTAATAAATACAAATAAAATTCATGTAAATAAAAAATAAATAAAATACAGTCCTGCGAACATCTCTACTTGTTGAAGTTGGGGAACTATTATGGCCAGAATTCACACACCACCTTGACAGTTTTGTTTTCCCCCTGAGTTCTCCAGTGTTTCTGAGGGCATAATGGTGTCATTAAATTTTTTAATTTATTTACGCCACACCTATTTGAATCTGAATACAGCGATATCTAGAGCACTAAACAGATAAAGATAGTGGCATTGCTTTACACTCATATGCAGCATGTGTGTACAGTACAATACATATCCTCAAGATCAGCTCATTGTGTGATTGAGACCTTTCTTGGTATGTGTAGGTGTGTGGGGTGTGTGTATGTGTTTATCCTGAAAATGCCTGCTGGCATTAAGGAGTGTTTAGTATCAGGATGCTGATGGGAGGGGTGTTGGAGTGAGAACAGTGGTGTGCAGCATGTGGCCGGTGCTGCAGTGGGGTTCAGAGGAAACCAACTGTGTGTGTGTGCTCACGATTTCTCCTGTTTCAAACCCCAGCTGCTGTTCTACTAAGAAATCCATTTTTCTCATTGTTTTTTTCTCTCTCTCCTGTTATTTCTGGCCCTTTCCTCATTGTGAGTGAGTCTCTTATCCAAGAGCAGGACAGAAGCCTCCAGACGTACTTACTGTATGTCACCGCTCATTAAAACTGTTGCTAGGGTACGTTACACCCTGAGAAGGTCTAGCAAATGCTGGATGTCTTTTCCCTTCTATCGGACTGCTACAGAGCTGAGACTGATCGACATGACTCACTGTGCTAGCTATGCTAAAAGCTAAATCACTCCCATACTGGTATGAGTTTGAAAGAAAGTCAAAGTTACTTAGCAAACAGGTTCAGTACAGCAACACAGACAGATTTGGATCTTAAATTAACGCTTAACCTAAACATAGTCAACCAACTAGGATGTCTTTGTAGGTGAATGTCTCCTTTATGCCTCTCTGTCATGTTTGCAAGCTCTGAGAAAAAGCAAATTGCTTACAAGTACTAATTTAAATCTGGTTATGCTTCTGTACAATGGCTCTCATTGATCAAGCTGGATGCAAATGACTTTATTTCTCAGTTGTTTACTAAAGAGTTTACACAATAAATTGCTGCCACGAATGAAAATCCAGTGAGTTCGTCGAAGCTTAAATTTTCTATACAGAGTACACTGTCAAATTTAAGTAGCTTATTTATTTCGATTGCACGCACAAATTACATGAATGTTTCGTGAAACTGAGAAAGAAAAAAGCAATCTAAAACAAATCCACAAATTAAGACCAATAAGACAAGATATTCAAATTAGGATATAAGAGAAATGCAGACTCGCTGCAGTGGCGTTATCTGAAGAGTTTGTTTACACCTCATCGTGAGCTTTACTGACCGTTTGCTCAATTGATAAAAGTTTCAGTAATCAAAGTTAATCAGATGGAAATGTTTTATTCGGTTTGACCTACAGAAACATTTATACACAACAGCATAATGTATAAGTGAAAACAGTCATATTGAGATACTTACAGTAGTAACTTTTTTAATGATACCTGATGGTACAGTCACACACATATAAACTATAAGCTTAGGAAAAAAGCTATTTAACAAGGAAATAATCAAAACAATCAAAGAAACAAGAGCAAAACAATCAAATAAAATAATTTACGACGATGTGGTCAAGTCAAGCAACTGTTACCTAACCTTGGATTGGATTATTGTCAGTCTCAGATGCTCTGCCCAAAGCCCATGATGATGCCCGGAGCATATGATGTTTTATACACTTAGCTGGCCACATACACAAAATCTTGAAGGCTGAAGTCTAATTGCCCTTACGCTTGCCCATTTTTCCTACCTCCAACACATCAACTTTGAGAACTGACTATTTACTTGCTGCCTAATATATC
>JAOUWY010000001.1:21132929-21147490 GCA_025728095.1 Prietella phreatophila | reverse complement strand
TGCAGTTGGGTTTCTAAATTTGCTGTTGGTTTTCTAAAATTTGCCATTGGGTTTCTAAAAATTGCTGTTGCGTTTCTAAAATTTGCTGTTGCCTTTCTAAAATTTGCCATTGCATTTTAAAAAATTTGCCCTTGAGTTTCTAAAATCTGCAGTTGCGTTTCTAAATCTGCAGTTGTTTTTCTAAATTTGCTGTTGCATTTCTAAAATCTGCAGTTGCGTTTCTAAATTTGCAGTTGTGTTTCTAAAATTTACTGTTGCGTTTCTAAAATTTGCTGTCCTGCACACAAATTTGCTGTTGAAATTCTCTACCACGTTTTCGAATGTGCTGTTGTGTTTGCAAATCTGCTATCATCACTGCTGGTCCTAGACTTCTGGGGTCCCAACCCAAAACTTTGTCAAGGGGCCCCCTTTTAGTGCCTTCATAGAAACCCCAAAATGACCCCCACTTCTTAATCTGTTGTTTCAGAGCAGTTTCATTGTCAACAAACAACACAGTGAGATAATCTCAATACGTCAATAATTCTCTAGATATGCAGACTTTAGAACATTGGGCAATGTTTTTAAAGCACTGAGAAGAGTCATACGACAGCTTGCCTTGCTGAACAGGAACATGTTTATTTCCTATACAGTTAAACACGTATAAGAACGTTTTGGTTATTGATATCTATTGACACGAACTGAAAATGACATTTCACCATGGGACATTTCTAATGCCTCACAGTGGACTACTAGTGAATCTGTTGCTCTGGACTGACTGGAGTATTGTTTATAATTCATTCATTACATGCTTTGTCTAAGACTAAATAAGAAATTCCAATATTACAAAGCATACATACCTTTTAAGTTCTTCTTGCTCTTTTGCTTCACGTTCTTGCCACTTTTTCTTTCTTTTTTCTGCTCCCAACAGATGACTTCATTTGGAAGCCATAGCCATGTGTCAATGGTCATTACCTGCCACACTGCGTCTGATGTCCGAGACCGAAACAGTAATGAAATAAATCTAATCCTGTATTTTTTATAAGGAAATTTCCACATGACTCCTCTAAAGCTGAATCCGCATTTCTATTCGCCTGTTATGAAAAATATTACGCACTGTAAATAATATACAAGATCAAGGGGGCCCCCTGGTGGTTCGGGGCCCTGCGCAACTTGTGTAGTTTGCGTATATGGAGGACCGGCACTGGCTATCATGGTTGTGTTTTTGCTATATTGATGTGTTTCATACAGGATATTGTACAAAACCAAAAGATGAAAAAATACGTTTTCAAAAATATCTGTGCACGTGTGGACGGGAACCTCTGGGTGTGTACGTAGGCCAAGCGCCGTGATCCATCCTTCCTGTCGAATTGAATCAGGTGTGTAGAATCCATCAGCACCAGCTCTGTTCGCCTGTACCCTTGAGTTGGCTTCCTGAGAAACCATAAATACATGGACACACACACACACACACACACAAAATGGCAAAACCAATTCTGTTTGCTTGATACCTTAATGCTGCATTTTCCATTCTCTCCACCTCCAGGCAACTTCTGTGGTGTTTTGGTTCCTCCCCTCTGTTATTTATGACTTTGAATAGTGCCGTGAGCGGTGTTTCTCCCCGCATTGTCCTCGTGTGTTTGGAAAAGTCAGTTGCTTTTTAATGAGCTCCGTCTGCTGGACTCCCATCCCGAGGCTGCTCAGTGCTGACCTGGTGGCATTTGTCTCTTTGTCTCCCTCTCGTTCTCTCCCTCTGTCAATCTTTGTCTCCCTCCTCTTCTCTCTATTTTGCTTTTTTTTCCCCCTCCATTTTCTCTCCCACTTACTGCTTCTCTTCTTGTCTCAGTCATGATCTCATTCTGTCCCTCTCTTCCTTCCATTCCATTCCTACTCTTTCTTTCTCATCTTTTGCTCACTGATTCCATTTCTCTCTCACTGCCTTTTTCTTTCTTAACTTGCATTTCACTCTTTTATTCACTTTTATTTCTTTATTTATCTCTCTCTCTCATTCCCTGTTCTCTTCCTCTATCCATTCCATTTAATCTCTTTCACTCCGTCTACTTTTCTCAGTCTTTGTTTTATTCTTTCTCTTCTTCTTTCATATCTCTCTTTCGTTAGATTATCACTTTCATTCTCTCCTCCTCATTTTGCACGCTTTATCTCCATTTGTCTGTTGCTGTGTTTTTTTTTTCTTCCTACCTTACCTTAATTTAATCTCTTTTAGCCTCTGTGTCTATTTTTATCCCCGTCTTCATTTCTCTCTCTCTCTCTCTCGCCCACCCTTCATTGTGTGTCCTCTCACCCTCGTTTAATTCGTCACTGTTTGGTTCTGTTTTTTTGTTTTTTTTTATTTAATCTTTTTTTTCTTTTTCTCTTACTCTCCTCCTCTTCCTATGTTGTTTCTAACTCTCTCTGTCACTACTTTCTCTATATTTTTCTTTGTTTCCTGCGCTCTCTCTCTCCCCCTTCTCTCTCTCCCACTCTTTTCTTTCTCTCTTTATATTTCATTTTACGTCTCTGTCTCAACTTCCATCATTTTCTCTCTCTCTCTCTCTCTCTCAATCTCAATCAGGATTCTCATCCCTTCATCCCTCTAACTCTCTTTCACTCTCTGTGGTTCTCACTCTTCCTTTCTCTACTCTATTACTCTTTCATCACGTTTTCCCTCGCTCTTTGTCTTCATTTTGCTCGCTTTATCTCCATTTCTCTCTTGATGTCTTTTCATTCCTCCCTTAGCATTAATTTAAACTCTCTCTCTTTAAATCTCTCTCTCTTACTCTTACTCTCTCTTGCCCTCTTTCTCGCTCTCTTCTGCTCACTAACCCATTTTGTCACCATTTGGTTCTCTTCTTGATCAATGTCTCTTTACTCTCGCTCTTCCTCTTATTATCCAACATGTTCTCTCTTTCTTTTTCAATTTTATGTCATTTGCACGCTTTTCTCCTCACTCCTTCTGTCCATTTTACTCCATTTCACTCTTTCGCTTTTTATTTTATTCTTCCCTTAACTCTCCCTTTCACAAACATTCTCTTTTTAAATTTCGCTCTCTATATATTTCTCTCACTTTCCCTTGAAATCTTACCCTGTCGCTCATCCTTTCTATATCTCCGTTTCATTGTCTCTCTTCCGCCTTACACTCTCTGCTCTGTCTATATCTCTTTATTTCTCTCTCATTCTCTCAGTCGTGTATTTTTCCTCTTTGCTTCCAGTCTCTATCTGCATTGTTCACTCAATCTCTCACAGCACGTCACTCTTAGATTCTGTATGTTCACGTTGTGTGTTTTTATCTCTCATTCGATCTCTCTTTTGGCGTCTCTTTCTCCTCCCCCTTTCTTCTGCTTTCACTGTGGTGAAGGAGGCATAAAACATTAGCGATAGTCGTAGATGAAGAATTGTAGAGCCAGGCAGAACAGAAGTTAATAATGTGCTGATGTTTTCTTTTCTTTTCTCTCCAGCATGTCCTCTCGGGCTTTTCTTGGACAATGGCAAAGACACATACATCATAACAAACAGAATCGTCCTTTTGTGTCCCCATTCACTCCGTTTTGATTGACCTCCGTAGAGTCCTTCTCGCATCCAAGGACCATGGGCGAATTGACTATTTAGCTTGCGCGTGGACTGAAAGTGATTAGCGGACCGAGGAAGCTTCATGTCCACCAATGGACATGTCAGTTAGCAGTGAACAAAGTCTGAAATTGTCTTTTTACACAACACATGAGCGATGTCCAAACGCTGCTCCTTTTCATAAACGGAATAAAAGCAGCTTTCTTTTCATCGCCGTTAGCGCTAACACGTCTGGAGTTGTTCTTAAATCCCTTTAATAACATCATTTAAATTCTCATTTTAGATAGCGCCAATGAAATTAAGAACTGGTTCTTTGAAGCCTTTGTGTGTGTGGGCTGGGGTTCTGACAGTCTTGTTAGATTGGAACATGAACAGTTGGGTCGAGATGGAAGGGCACACTTGAGTTTCAGCGTTCAATCGACTTGGCTGGTTTAACAGCTGATGAATGCAGAGACATTTTCTAAAAATAAATAAAAAATCATTCATCTTGGCCTTGCTTTCTTTTTGTTCCTTTCATATTTTAGTAGCAAAGCACTTTATGCACACTCTTGATCATTTACTTGCAGGCTGATGATTTGCCAAAGAAAACGGGAAAATCGGTACAATCCTAGGTGGTGATTTGAATTGAAAAGAAATAAATAAAAAAATATTGAGAGAGAAAGAGCGAGAGGAAATACTTTGCTAGAACCTGGATACACAGTACTGAATCAGTAGCATTTTAGTAAAACGTGTGACCCTGCGCTGTAGTACAGATAATTAATGTATTCTCAGACAAAGTAAAGTCAGTGAAGAGATGCTTTATAAAGTCAAACTTATAACAGATCAATACACAGAAACACCTCTTATTGGATAGGACCTGAATCTAATCATTTCCATGCTGAACTCAATCAAATCAGAGTCAGTAGTGAATTGAAGTGTATCAAATTATTTGTTCTGTGTTGTATTGTGTGCTTGTGTATCGTATCATCTGAAAGGGAGAGCTTCGTATCTCGAGTCCTACAGGATTGTCTTGCTGAACAGCTGAACTTGTTTGCATGATAGGGACACAATGTGGCAAACTCTCTGTAATGTGAACGCTTTGTTACGCTTGCACTCGGATACACACCAATACGCGCACACACACTTTCACGTTCGCTTAGCCCCTTGAGACCTGTCCCATTTCCGTGAACACCATGAGAGAATCCACCCCACCACAGGAATCTACATCAAACCAATCCAGCGAGTACCTCAGAGCAGACGTCTCATAGAGCCGAGTGCACATCTGAGGAAAGCACAAACAGTGATTATATCTCACTACAGAACAGCAAAGGAGACTAAAACGAAGGGAGAGTTTCTGATTAGAATCCATCTGCCAGATACAAGAACACTTCCTGAAGAGTATTCACTCAACCTTGTACAATGATTAGGTTTAGAAACATAACAGTTCTGCATGGATGCCCTTACAAATGAATAGTGAAGCAGTGCTGACAAGATGCAACAGCAAAGATAATGAATTTCTTCGTCCCGTGCACCAAACAGATATTTCCATGGCTTCTTGTTATTCGGGACAGAGACTTAAGCTAATTTCACACTCCGTATCATACTGACCGTGAACAGTCCAGCAGCCTGTGACATCAAGAGGCTTTTATGGGGGATCAGAGTTTATTCAATTTGATTTGCCTCCCAATTTGACCCACAAAGTAAGAGAAACTCCAGAAGCTCTTCTAGAAAGTCATAAAAATATAGAGCACAGAACTGAAATATGGTGATTTCTACAACCATATCAATGCAGAAACAAAATAGCAGAATTGAAAATGTAATGATAAGAAAGACATGTTGCAGTATACGTAAGTGCCCATGAAATGGAACGGGAGCTGGGATTTGAAGCCATATGTCGGCGTGTTTTCTTTTGAAACAGGAAGTCAGGGAAGTAGCGTGTCAAAGGGCTTGACTGATATCCACAACAACCAATAGCGTTTGAGATATGCCACACCGAATCTAAACACACTCAAAGAGTGTATTCGAAAACCAGGTAAATAAGAAGCCACAAGTTGAAATAGAGCATGTAGGTAACTTGTATGCCACATTGCTCACTGCATCAGGTTCAGTATCATGTTTAACAAACCCCTGAGGGCTCATGGTTCCAACCCCTGAGGGTTCATGGTTCCAGCCCCTGAGCTGTCATGGTTCAACCCCAGAATGTTTATGGTTCAACCCCGGAGAGTTCATGGTTCCACTCCTGAAGGTTCATGGTTCAACCCCTGAAGGTTCATGGTTCAACCCTGGAGAGTTCATGGTTCAACCCCTGAAGGTTCATGGTGCAACCCCTGAGAGTTCATGGTTCCACCCCTGAAGGTTCATGGTTCAACCCCGGAGAGTTCATGGTTCAACCCCTAAAATTTCATGGTTCAACCCCTGAGGGTTCATGGTGCAACCTCTGAAGGTTCATGGTTGAACCCCGGAGAGTTCATGGTTCAACCCCTAAAATTTCATGGTTCAACCCCTGAAGGTTCATGGTGCAACCCCTGAGAGTTCATGGTTCAACCCCTGAAGGTTCATGGTTCAACCCCTGAGAGTTCATGGTTCAACCCCTGAAGGTTCATGGTTCAACCCCGGAGAGTTCATGGTTCAACCCATGAAGGTTCATGGTTCAACCCCTGAGGGTTCATAGTTCAACCCCTGAAGGTTCATGAATCTATGATGAAAAGTTTGATTTCATATTAAGTTCAAAAATACATTAATTCAAACAATTAATATCCAAACATGTTACTTCATAATTAGTAAGAAATACAAGTTGATTTATTTACTCATATCAAATTCATATTTTGTGGCTAAAATGTTTTGATCTTTACAACTCCTTACAATCTTTTTTTTAAAGGTACATGTACACTATATGGCCAAAGTTTTGTGGACACTTGACCAACCATCATATCCATATGTGCGTCTTCCCCAAACTGATGCCCCAATGTTTGAATCGCATAATTGTATAGAATGAGTCCAACTAAGAATACTGTATGCCGACTAATGTAAACAGGTGAAAGTAATCATGACATTGGTAGACAACCAGTGACAATCCGTACATGTCCACGTAAACAAACACACAAAACCCATCTAACTTCCTCAGCCTATCAACTAACCCTTTTTTTCCCAGTTTTTTCCTATTCTGTCCCTGTTCTTTCCTCTGTCTCTGTCTCTCTTTCTCTCTGTATTTTTTTCATCTCTCTCTCTTTCCCTTTCATTTTTTGTCCTACCCATGTGATGTTATCAGCCTTCCAGCTTTTGTTACCAAGGGCATTTACTGGATCAGCTTCAGCTTTCTGTACGAATATGAAATCCCCTTTGAAAAAACATGAAAAAACCCCAAAACAAAACAAATGGTGGCAGTGAGAAACACCTCTCTATCTATTTCTCCATCTTACTCCCTAGCTATCCCTCTTCCTCTCTTGCTTATATACTTGCAGGTCTTAGCACTTTGCCAAAAAACGACTCATTCTGATCCCTGCAGAGACATCTGTCTGTTATTTAATTGGTCTCAGAACACAGACTGATTCTTCCATCCATGTGGCACGCCACTCCCATCGCTGGTGCTGAAGCTGATCGGCCTGGTCTTCATAAGCCTATGCCAAGCTTTCTTCTTCTTCTTCTTCATCTACTCGAGTCTGATAATCGTTGGAAAACTATAATCGCCACCCTCTCCTAACACTCTTCCACGCTTCCCGGCAGAGCAGAGATGACATCCTGTTTGAATTTTTTCCCACAAATAAGGTGGGGTTAACTCTTCCCCTGGGCCAACTGTCATGAATTATGAATCAAGTTAAAAAAGACTTTCTCTAGTTAAGGGTGCACATTCAGAAAGGCGAGTGACTCTCCCCGGAGCCAGATTAGAGTGTCCGGATCTGAGTGTATCATTATACAGAGGGCATTTCAAAAGCCCCGATACTGATGAGTAATGTCATGTATACCAACAACAAAATGCTCACATGTTCCTTTCAATCAGAGAATATCCCATGCACATGCATTATTCATGCTTCTCGTTTTTTTGCTAGTAAGCCACAGGGCTAGAGACAGTGAGGTGTTAATGAAAGTGAAAGCGCTTCACGCTAGGTTGAATGGATCCCCAGGGAAACTTGACACTTTGTACAGATGATTGTGATCAACACTACACATTACCATAAAGAACAATCCACCGTTGATTAATTCGTGCAGAGAGTCGTTCAGAGGCAAGTGTTTGGATAAAAAATAAGGCCTCTGTATACTGTTATAGTTTGTAGAATAATGTTTGTGATCATACAACGGTTTTCTCTGTGTCCGTCTCAGATGCAGTTCCCATAGCTGACTAGCTGGCTAGTTCCTTCCTTAATTTTCTATTTGGTTCCCTTCTTCTTATTTCACGAACATCTCCCCGTCCCTTGCCGTATGAAATGACAGAGAAATGTTAGCAAAGTGATACAACCTGAACTACTGAGCTACACATTGCTAACAGCATCATCAAAGCTAAATGTTGCACCTGTACTGTATCCTTTAGATCCCATACTGCACTCTACACTCTTTAAAAAGTTCCTAAAGGGTCCTTTGAAAATTTAAGGGTTCTCACAAGTTGAAACTGAAGTCAGATGTTCTCAAACGTTTTGCAACAAGGAAACCGTGTAAATGTTAAATAAATTCCACGGACCTTTGCAAATTATTTAAATTTGTACAGTTTATTTGTTGGTCTGTTTCTTGGAGCCATTTTTAGTTTGTCTTAGACATTACTTAAACTCTTACTTGTTTACTGAGGTTTGGATTAAATTGAATTGTGGGCTCAAAGGGGGGGCCCATTCAGATACATATAAAACATTTCAGTTTGAATATGGAAAAAATGTGATCTCAATGATTTTGGGGTCAAACGGTCTGATTTGATGATTTCAGAAACTGCGGGTTTTCATGCACGACAGTCATTAGAGTTTACACAGAAAAAACATCCAGTGAGCAGTAGTTCTACAGGCACAAATGCCTTATTTAAGGCATAAGAGAGATCAGTGGAGAATGGCCAGATTTGCTTGAGCTGACAGGAAGTCAACAGCAATTCAAATCACTCTTTAAAAGCCACTATCAATTATCAACCACGCCACAGTCAAAGTCAGAACGTTAACGGTTTCTTTTTATACATTGTGCCTCTGCCACATAATGTTCTAATTAGATGATTGCATGAATGCACAGATGTACAGGTGTTCCTATTAATGTGGCAGGTAGTGTATAAAAACTCAATAATCAATTTAATAGATTAGAAAACAATGGGTTGTGATCGCAGACCCCAAGGGGGACCTCAGACCTCAGGCCCTACTATACAAAGCACTGGAATAAGTCTTTCCTGGGGTGTATCATACTGTAAATGCACACTTGTTCTCCTGAAAAATCCATTGGAGTGGTTGCCAGATATGAAAAACAAAAAATGCACTGCATGACCTTTCCATGTAACTTTTCCTTTCTAGCAGGCAGTCAACAGCCCAAAGCATTCTGGGTTTTTCATCCTTCCACTGCACTCTCAGTCTAATGAATCAGATCTTAATCTTGAGATCAGGAAACCTTGCTTGTTAGATAGACTCCTAGTTCAGTGACCAGGGTTTT
The DNA here is from genome assembly GCA_025728095.1 of Prietella phreatophila. Classification (NCBI taxonomy): domain Eukaryota; kingdom Metazoa; phylum Chordata; class Actinopteri; order Siluriformes; family Ictaluridae; genus Prietella; species Prietella phreatophila. The sequence goes on along the minus strand of JAOUWY010000001.1, from coordinate 21,138,364 downwards.
CATCCTGGCTCAGTGTCGGAAATAGATACCAGCTGTCTGGATGTGTGCATCATGTTTTGTGCTGAACTCCGACTCGGATTATGTTGGGGATGGGGAATGCTGTTATTTTCCTGTGACAGCACCCCGAGGTGTGAGTGTGTTAGTGAATGTGCGTCCCATTCAGGGTGTATTCCCAGCTTGCGCCTAATTTCTACGGATAGGCTCCGGCTCTACCACAACCCTGTCCAGGATAAAGCGCTTACTGAAAATAATTGAATGAATGAATTAACTAGATCAATCAGTTCGGTAGAATGACATGCAGGTTCTGTGGCTGAAAGATACTGAGTACCACGGCATCCTCTAATAATGGACTGTGCTGGGTCAAAAGCCATTGAGTCTATTTCCTGACACCACTAACTGTGCTTAAAGTGGTCTTTCTTTGTCTTGCGAGCTTCTTATCACACCACTCATGCTCTGTTTCAGTGATCCTTTCTGGCAAGAAATATGAATAGTGTTTCATCTTTTCCTATCTGTATTTGAAGCCATTTAGAACACATTCTGCTCATTCTGCATCATTTATTTGCATCTGTTTTGCTTCTGTTGCATGCCTTGTATTCATATCCATGTACATTATAGTATGTGTGGCTGTGTATTTCTACTTTTCCGATTGCTTTTGTGTGACAGCTGTAGAGCCATTGTCCTATGGCCTGGAACACCTGTGAGGCAAATGGAGATGTATAGGGGCAGGTGTTACAACACTGACTTAGCTAATGATACAGTTTAGCCACAGGGGCCTTTCTATTAAAAACAACTGTGACACACACACACACACACACACACACACACACACACCAACCAGCGCAATGTAATCAGGGAGGCATTCATTTTGCTGAGGTCAAATTAAAAAGCCTTCCATCAGTCTAAGCACTCATGTCCCAAGTGAGTCTGTTCCCCTAAGATAGAGAGAGAGAGACTGAAAGTGAAAATATGATTGAAAAATGCTACTTCTCAAAATTGACTTCGAGCTAGGTGTTGAATTTGTAGTAGATCCGAGACATGACAGATGGATAAGACGAATGTTTTTCCATTGCTTGAGTGCAACTACTTATTTTCCATGTACTCAGTATTTCAGACGTGTACCTTATCAGGGATAATAATCTGGAGTGTCAGTCACTTTAAGTGGCAGTAGTATTGATGACTACTGCAGCTGTTATTATGTCATTTTGTATATAGATATTCTTTGCTAAATGTGTTGTTTTAAGCTTGCGCTGATTGTACAGTATATTGTCTAGGGTATCGATATAGGCCTGAAATGTAGGATGATGATTATCATATTTGACAGTTCTGATGTCATCAATGTGTGTAATTTTAAATGGCGTGCAGCGCTGCTTCATTTCTGATTGGTCTGAAGGTGTCGATTAATTTTCTGTAACAGCAGCTCTGGCAATAGTTCATAGTAAGTTTATATTAATCTATATCAATCTAATACGTTTTTGTAGTAACAGCTAATTCACAGGGGTTTTATGCACGTTTTCATACTTGGCCCAGATACAATACTTGAGTCTTGGATTGATTGCGCAATTCCGTCCGTCATTCTTGTGCACATACATAATAATAAACTATATTTTCACAGAGCACCTTAAAAAGCAGCTTCTCAAAGCGCTGAAATCTCAGTAGGTTTGTCTTTAAGAGGACCAGAGATCCTGGACCACTCCAGTTTTCTTTCACACTCCACCAAACTCTTGAAGCCAATAGCCTTGAGTCCTGGAAGAAAAAAAACAATAACTTCAGAACAACCTATGACTGATAATATACGGACTAAAAAAAACATGTTATGTAACAGTGGAAACGTATAAATGTTGATATGGTGAAGCTTTCTGGAAGGAGAAGTTTATTTAACATTTAGGGAAGGAGTCTTCAGTGGAATTGTGTTGTAACCGTGAGTAAAAGTGGCACATTGCTATGGTATTTGAGGAATAAACCACTTCAGGGAGAACGCTCATTTGGTAACATTAACCCTGCTTCATCATGTACCCCATGACTTATTATTCTGCTATAACGGCATGCCACGAAGTGTTTTATTCCTTACTTATTGCATCACAGCTGTAACATACACTAGCAATACAACTCATTACTGTGAGGACGTCAACATCGGATCAGTAATATCTGTAATGTTAGCTGAAATGGGGAAAATTACATTGGGACATAATTCTTCGAGAGTTTTCAGAGATTTAACACTTACAAAGACAATTTCATCATTACAGGTAAACGTGTTTCCGATTAATCACTGAGATTAAAACGCAACATCTGAGTGGATGAGTCCAGCCTGTAATTCATTTGTTATTCGCTACGTCTACACTTCTGTCTTGTGCATTTGCCGTTCATCCAAACTTGACGTGCATTTTGCATCGTTGCTCATTATTGTCATTAGGCACGAGCTCTTTAGGTGCCAGTCATTGAAGTGACTCGAGTCTCGCTTGCAGTGCCAAACCCATTAGCACTTGGCACATCACTATAGCCTAGCATAGCACAATTGCAATTAGACTGAGATGAATGAATGGGCTTTTAGATTGATTGTCGAAATATCCTGTAATCTTCCTGTTTGAGTGCCATTCTTCATCGAAATGTTACCTCTGATAAATCCATCAGCTCCACAGCCATTAGCGAGACGACAAGATGATTCTGAAACAGAAGAGGTCACCTCGAAGTTTTAGAACATGACAACTGCGATCTCTTCGGCATGAACCTTAACAGGATGAGCTCGCAGTTCTTCATGGATTGTCACAGAAATGCCTCTTAATGAGCGTCTGAGTCTGAGGCTGCAGAAGGTTAATGTATGCTGCGTTGGTGCAGGATGTTTGGCTCTTTTAATAATAGATGCTAATTTCTCAGTGCTGCTTCCGTCAATTGTGTGCATCCAAACTTCAGCATTGGTGTTGGGCCTTTTCAGCTATGCTTTTCTCCTCCCAGCCTCTAGAGCTGTTTTCCATGACTTCGGCAACAGCCCTGGGTGATTTATATGTTTATGGCCGTTACTGACGTTGAGTAATCCATTTCAGGATTTTTTTCCCTTTCTTTCTTTCTTTTATTTTTTTCTCCACTCTTGGCAGCACCATGTAGCTTCTCTGAGGAATATCAATTACTCTAGTTCTTTCTTCATCACGGCTTTCCACATGGCCATGGAAGGCCGGCTGAGACTCATGGTGAACTGTGACGTTGAAGAATTCCTACTTTGTGTATTATCTGTATACAGTTATGCTCACATATGAGTTGAAGGCTGTTTCAAAGTATACCAATATAGATGTACAGACCAAACATATGGTAATATATCGTGAACCTGTAACATACAGGACTCAAGCAGAGTTAGGATCCATGTACAAAGAAGTATTTAATGGAGAATCTCAACAAACATATTGAGATGCAATCCAAGGTCAACAAGCAAACAAGAGTCAGAAATACAGTGGATGGTACAAATAAGGCCAAAGGATAATCCACAGAAAGGGTCTAGTACACAGTGAGGTAGTCAGAACGGCATGGAATTTACACATGAGCTAGGATGGGGAGACTTTGCAATGAGCAATTACTGTACACATGAGCTGCTTAAGTAGTCCAAACTCAGGAAGTGTCCCGGGAATGAGGTCACACTAGAACCAGTCCCTCCAGGACTGGATTTTGTGATTGCAGAAATTAATGCAAAATCAAGCAGTCTCAACAATATTCAGAGGAGCTTGCATACTTTGAAAACAACCGCAGGTTTTCCGCAGATTTTCAGGCCAAGACGTGTCATGTGACATCGTCACAACGCACATTCAGCCTAAACACTTTTCGAATCACGTGCTTACAACTAAAAGATCACATTTACCAACAAACATCACTGCGAAGACATGACATAATTCCATGCAATTGCAGTTTCTCCAATTCAAGTCGTTTTCGAAGGGGGGAGCATAATAAAATCTCAGCAAGCTGCTTTGCAAATTTTAAAAAATGCCACAGCAGAATCAAGCATTTTCCCACCACAATCACAAAAAAAAACCCCTCAGAAATCATGTATGGACTGCCAGAACTCAGGTAAATGCATTAGTGTAAGACTATTCTTATATACACACCAATCAGTGGTTCTGCAATATTTAGCCTGCATGTTTAGTACTAGGGATGCATCAATGAGGGCATGAGGGCAGCTGACCTGGGAGTGCAGAGCATTATCACCGAGCTTGGTTATTAACATGGTTATTTTGACTCAGTACTCAGTGGTCACAGAACAGAAATGCTTTCATGTGCTACAGTTTCTTTTACTTCACTGCTCTGTATCTGTGCAATTCACTGCTCCATACGCTCCTTTTGTAATGACCATGCTTGCTGATAATGTTCTGCACACTTGAACGTCTGCCCTGACATTCTGTGTTAAAGACACTGTTTACTTACCTGATAAAGAGGTTTTATCAGGTTACTTGTATTATAGAAAGATGCTGTAGTATCTCATCTTGATATTTTGGTATTTTGACTTTTGTTTGCAGTCAGCATTGATTTGCTTTGAGAATGAATAGTGAAAAACATCCAGATCGCTGTCACATAGAATCACATGGTATCAAATACAGTATAGGACTGTGACCTTTTTTGTTTTTTGACTATGTGCATGGAATTGGACCAGTATCATTATCGTTGCACCCCTATTTTGCACCTATCCCTGATCTGCTATCATGTCTCTGGTACAGTGAATATACAAGGTCTTTTATAACTTAAATAACTGCATAAACTTTGATAATGGTGCTGCTTGGCCCTGGGAGCAGGGTGTGCTTTCAAATGAATGATTTGCATATCTCTTTCAGTTGCTCGGTAGCACAGAAAATGTGTCAGGTTGACCTTTATGGTGAACATGTCCATGATATAAAACTGTGATTAACTGTTTGGTTGATTCTGAATTTGGGGAACTTAAAGGAGAAATTCAGTAAAGGTAAGTGAAAGTATTGGTGTATCTTGAAATGTGTTCATTAAGATTCTCTTTATAATACTGCTAATAATTCACACTCTAATTTGAGTATCTATTACTATGTAGTTTGTACATGTCTGTTTCAGACTAATATGAATTTCTATCAAAGGTTCTATCACAGTTCTCGGGCCACAATGATGGCGCATAATGTCCACCAAAAAACTTCCACCAAGCACATTTTAATTTCCTCCAAAACCCTAGAGCTTTAAATTCCTCCACACCAAACACCTTTTAACTTTCTCTTAACTTCCTCCACACCAAACACCTTTTAACTTCTTTTAACTTCCTCCACACCAAACGCCTTTAACTTCCTTTAACTTCCTCCACACCAAACACCCTTTAACTTCCTTTAACTTGCTCCACACCAAACACATTTTAGCTTTCTCTAACTCCCTCCACACCAAACACCTTTTAACTTCCTTTAACTTCCTCCACACCAAACACCTTTTAACTTCCTTTAACTTCCTCC